>PVHP010028196.1:0-23333 GCA_004024765.1 Zapus hudsonius | reverse complement strand
TCTCTGCCTCCCAAGTGCTGGGATTAAAGGTATGTGCCACCACGCCCAGCTTTGAAGTCTTTTTTAAAAAATGAATAAATAAATAAATAATATAACCCTTAAACATTCTGGCATTTTTAGCATCTCAGTGAGACAATTTTTAAATGCAAAGCTCTGGTTCTATTTTATAGATTTAGACTTTATTTTACTAAAGTTTATTAAGAGGCCACTTTGGGGTATGCCCACCAATAACTTGGCAATTTTAATACATTCTCATTAATACCAAAAATCCGTGTTTTAAAGAGCAAAAATTCAAACTAGCTCTTGAAAGGCTCCCCAGGGAACTGCTGTGGATAGTAACTGACGTGCAGAAAACCCAACATTCACCACGTGGAGTTCCCATCTGCACAACCTCGGGGGACCCATGCTCTGAGGGCAAGATGTCTTGACTCTCTCTGATGTGGGCGCTGGTCAATGATAAATGAGCCCAAGTAGCCTGTTTGTGTTGAATGAAATTGATGTGGGCTATCGCTTATTAAAGCACTTATTAAATGTGTGCTTTTGTCATTTAATAACTAAGGGAAACTATGGACTTGTACTTGCGGGTGGTGAACTGAAATTCAAAGAAACTCAACACTCACCAAACAAATGTGTGTCGAAAGCCTCTAAGGTCAGTCAGCGAGGGTTGTGAAAAGCAATTTATAACCTGCGAACTCAAGGATAAGAGGAACTTTTACATCCTTAGGAATGCAGGATCTCGCAAAAACCACTAAAGCGCAGACAGATTCAAACTTGAAACTTGAGTAGCTCCGAGCAGGGTTTTTCCAACTTTTGATGTCAGACCATAGCAAGTACATTTTGCATTACGACCCAATGCAGACACATGGGTGCTGATGTGCACACAGATAAATGAAAGCCTCCTAAAATTATAAGTTTACCATATGATATATTCTATTTTCATCCCATTTTTATCTTATGGAATAATTGGAGAAATGTTGGTTTCCATTATTTGTAAAGGTCCAGTTGAATTGTGCAGTCAATCCGTCTGGACCTGGGCTTTTTTATGTTGGGAGATTTTTTTTATAACTGCTTCAATCTCATTGTTTGTCCATTTAAATTATTAATCTCACCAAGCATGGTGGTGCACGTCTTTAATCCCAGTATTCGGGAGGCCAAGAGGATCATCATGAGCCAGCCTGGACTACATAGTGAATTTCAGGTCAGCCTAGGCTAGAGCAAGACCCTACCTCGAAAAACCAAAAATAAAAATAAAAATAAAAAATTTTTTAATCTCATGTTGGTATAATTTTGGTACATCATGTCCATGTAGAAATTCATCCATTTTTAAGATTATCCAGTTTGATGGAATATTAATTTTTAAGGCGTGCCTTTATGATTTTATAAATTTTGTTAGTATCTGTTGTAATGTTTCTCTTTTCATCTCTAGTTTTATTAATTTTGGTCTTCTATCTTTTCTGGTTAATTTGGCTAAGGGTTTGTTAATCTTGTTTATCTTTTCAAAGAACCAACTCCTTATTTTATTGGTTCTTTGTACTGTTTTTCTCACTTCTATTTCATTAGTTTCTGCCCTGATCTTACTTATTTCTTCCTGTACTATTTTTTTAACTCCATTCTAAGGATGGCTTTCATTGTTCCCCACAAGTTTTAGTACATTGTGTTTTCACTGCCATTACATTCTAGGAAATTTTTTATTTCTTTTTTTATTTCTTCAATGGTCTATCATTTTAAAGTTTTTTTAAAGGCCAGAGAAATGACTGAGGGGTTAAAGGTCTTTGTTTAAAAAAGTCTGACAGCCCTGGTTCTATTCCCCAGTACTTACATAAAGCCAGATGTACAAAGTGTTGCCTGTATCTGTAGTTTGTTTGCAGTGGCAAGAGGTCTTGGCATGCCCATTCTCTCCCTCATTTCCTCTCTCTCCCTGTCTCTCTCATAAGTAAGAGCATTTTTAAAAGTTTTTTTTTAACATTTCATTGACGATTGTCATACCTGTCCATACTCCATCAATACACCCTTTCTTCTTTCTAACTGGTCCCCTCTTCTATTTTGATGCAAACCTGTTTGTGTGCTTAATCTCCATGGCTTTATTTACTTTCTGCAATTTCTCTTGCTATTAGCTTTTACCCTATTTCGTTATGGTCAGATAGACTATGAGAAGCCATTTTAATTTTCCTATATTTGTTGAGAGCAAGCTTTGTGTCCTAATCCTAGTTTAGAGAAAGTTCCACTGCTGATGAGAAGAATGTGTATGTGGTAGTGTTGGAGTAAAATGTTCTTTTTTTTTTTTTTTTTTTTTTGGGTTTTTTGAGGTAGGGTCTCGCTCTAGCCCAGGCTGACCTGGAATTCACTCTGTAGTCTCAGGCTGGCCTCAAACTCATGGCGATCCTCCTACCTCTGCCTCCTGAGTGCTGGGACTAAAGGCGTGCACCACCACACCCGGCTCTAAAATGTTCTTTAAATGTCTGTTAGGCTTATTTAACCTATGATGTTCTTTAACTCCAATGTTTATTCCATCTGAGGTGGGCATCCATTACAGGGAGATTGCTGTCACAGAAGCAAGACTATCTGAGGTCTGGGGAGATGGTCCAGCGGTTCACAGTGCTCATGACGCTAGCATGACCATAGTTCAGATCCTCAGATCCTCAGAACCCAGCAGTACATGAGTCTATAATCCCAGCGCACCTACAGCAACGGGAAGGGACATCGGGAGACTCTTGGCTAGTCTCATGTTTGCAGTGACAAACAAGAAGACTGTCTCAAAGTGGAAGGTGAGGACCCACACCCCAAGGTTACCCTCTGGCTCCCACACATGCACCATAGTATGCACCCACACATATATACGTATCATATATGTTCATATATACACACGCCAAAAATAGTAAAATTAAGATATAGAGACTATTTCAACAAGTTAGAGGGGGGAAAGCAGAAACTCTAAGAAAAGGCAAAATGAAATGTAAAAGGAACAGCAGGACATCCTATAATTGTATAGCAAGAAAGACATTAAATAAATAAGTTGTCCCCATTTTGACTTGCTGCTTGGATTCCCACATAAGTGCCTGTGTCCCCGATGCCACACCTTGCCCACAGCTTCCCCCACCCCATCATGCCACTCAACCTTGTGATGTGATTTATAGGACTGTGGTGGTTTGAATATAAACTATCCCCTTAGCCTCAGCTTTTGTAATCAAGCTTCCTACTTAGTCCCAAGCTGGTGGAGCCTTTGGGAGGTGGAGCCTTGCTGACAGAGGTGTGTGGTTGGGGATGGGCCTTAAGGTCCAGCCCTATTGGGTGTCAGAGCTAGCTCACTCCATCCTCTCTCTCTCTATCCACAGCTGATATATGATGTGAGCCTGTTGCTATGCTTTCTATACCATGATGAAGCTTCCCCTCAAAAGTGTAATTCTGAAATAAATCCTTTCCTCCCATAGGCTGATTCTTGCCAGGCGTTTTGTTATAGCAACAAGAACATAACTGCTATAGAGACCAGGTGACCCTACCAGAAGGTTTCACTCCCACCCTTAGGTCATGGCCTACCTCAGGGCTCTCTCCCAGCCTGGGAGTCCCTGGTCTCACATGCCATGCTCCCAGACAGGCCAAGTGCACAACTGAACTTCGAAGAGGGCCAAATGGATTCAATGCCAGCCAAGGAACTCCAAGCAAAAGTAGGCTATGGAACCAAACAGGCAGTTCTCAAAAGAATTCATACAAATAGATTGTAAATATAATTTTTAAATGTTTACCATCCTTAGCCATCAGGAAAATGCAAATCAAAACCACTTGGACACCAGGCAGATTGCCCACCTGGGAGCCTCCTGTGTCTCAGGAGCACTGCCTTTCATCCAGTTCTGAGGCTCTGCATTACAGGCGTCCACCTCCTTTCCTTCTCTTCAGCTCTATAAAAACATTTTGCCAAATCAGGCAAGAATACAACAAGAAAAGAAAATTACAGACCCATATCCCTGATGAACTTGGATGCAAAAATCCTAAACAAAGTCCTAGCAAACCGAATATAAACCCACATCAAGACTATAATTCACCCTGACCAAGTAGGCTTCATCCCAGGGATGCAGGGATGGTTCAACATATGTAAGTCAATTAATATAATTCACCACATTAATAAACTCAACCGCAAAAACCACATGGTCATCTCAAAAGATGCTGAGAAGGCCTTTGACAAAATTCGACACCTCTTTATGTTCAAAACTCTGGAAAGAATAGGCATAGATAGCCTATACTTCAACATGATAAAGTCAATATACAGATCTCCTAAAGTACAAATCATCCTCAACGGGGAACAACTCAAGGAGTTCCTGCTTAAGTCAGGAATAAGACAGGGGTGCCCACTCTCACCACTGCTCTTTAACATAGTGCTTGAAGTTCTAGACCAAGCAATAAGACAAGAGAATAGCATAAAAGGGATACAAATCATAAAGGAAGAAGTCAAACTATCCCTCTTTGCAGATTACATGATCTTATATCTATATCAGACCCAAAGAACAGTATTAGTAAAATCCTGAAGGTGATCAATGCCTTCAGCAGAGTGGCAGGATACAAAATTAACACACAAAAATCAGTAGCCTTTGTATATACAGAAGACAAACATTCAGAAAAAGACATCAGAGAAACTGTCCCATTCTCTATAACCTCAAGTAAAATCAAATACCTGGGTATATCACTAAACATGGTAGTGAAAGACTTATATAAGGAAAATATTGAAACACTCAAGAGGGAAATAGAGGAGGATGTGACAAGATGGAAAGACATTCCATGTTCATGCATAGGGAGAATCAATATAGTAAAAATGGCAATCCTGCCAAAAGCAATCTACAGATTCAACGCAATGCCAATAAAAATCCCAACTTCCTTCTTCACAGACATAGAAAAAATAATCTCAAAATTGATTTGGAAGGGTAAGAGACCTTGAATAGCTAAAACTATCCTGAGCAAAAAAAAAAAAAATATGCAGGAGGTATACCTGACTTTAAAACATACTACAAAGCCATGGTAACTAAAACAGCATGGTATCGGCAGAAAAACAGACAATCTGACCAGTGGAATAGAATTGAAGACCCAGCCTTTAATTCAAGTAACTTCAGCTACTTAGTCTTCGACAAGGTTGCCAACAATGTATGCTGGGCTAAAGATAGCATCTTCAACAAATGGTGCTGGACAAATTGGATAAACGCATGTAAAAGGACGTACACCTTTAACCCCAGCACTGCAAGGAGGCAGAAGTAGCAGGATTGTTGAGTTCCAGGTCAGCCTGGGCTAAAGTGAGACTCTCCCTTGGGAAAAAAAAAAACGAAACATAAAACAGAGCTAAAACTACATCTATACCATGTGATCCAGCTGTACCTTGCCAGGGCCTATACCCAAAGGACTCTATCCAACCTGTACATAGATATCAATGCTTCCCTAGTCACAATAGAAAGGAAATGGAACCAGCCTATATGTCCATCAACGAATGAATGGATTAGGAAGATGTGGTACATATACACACGGAGTTTTATTCAGCTTTAAAGAAAAATGGAATTATGAAATTGTTGGGGAAATAGATGCAACCAGAAAATCGTATATTGAGTGAGATAACCCACGCTCTGAAAGAAAATTGCTCCTTTTTTTCTCTCATATGCAGATCCTAGCTTCGTGTTTGCATATCTATGTGTCTGACTAGGCTTATCTGTAGAAGGCAGGAAAGTAGAAAAGCTGGTAGGGAGGAGAGAACACATTAATGGTAGAGAAGACTGGGAGTGAAAGGGTTAAGCAGCGATGAGTGAAGGGGATGAATGGAAGAAGGGCGAAGAGGGAAAGATTAAACAAAACTAAGGAGATATGAAAAAGCCATAAGGAAATATGCTACTTTATAAACTAATTAAAAATATAATTTTAAAAATACGAGAATGAACAGAGGTCCAATGCTGCTCCCAGAAGCTATGAGGATATTTATAAACATTTTCATTTATTACATGAAAATACCAGTGCCATGTGTTGGGTACCTCCCTGTGAGTCATTGCTCAAGGAAGCCCCAGAGATCCCCAAAACAATATAGGCTGTTGACATGGTTCTTTGTTGCCCTCCAGAACTGAACACTAAGACCTACTGCTGAAGACTCCACGTCCTTTGGTTATGGGATAGAGAGAAATCAAGCTGCGGCTGAACTGGAAGCCTCCTCTTCTCATAGTTGGCTTTGCAATGGGTAGTTTCCCACTCACAGGTATGTGAGAACAGCCCATGCCCATCTGTCAAGTGTTTAGTACGCTTGCTCTCATCCCAGTGACTGGGATGACACTCACAGGGTTACTCCAAAGGCAAAGTCCAAGTAGAGGTTAATAAAGGAAAAGGTATGGCCCAGTGCTTCTCGGAGAGGAAGGTGTTGGGGAAGGGCATCAATAATTTCGCGATCTGTGACTGTCATTGGTAGAAGACTATTGCACAGCTTAGACTAGCCAACATGGTGACTCCTCTCCAACCCTCAGCCAGCATAGTCTTGCAGCTGCTGATGGCTCGATGTATCTAAGAACATGTCTCTCAGTGACATTTCAGGAAGACATGAAGTCCAGGGGCCCAAGGGATGAGATTTGAAGGATGGATAAAAATGTGCGTTCTGGAATGTTCATGTCAGCATTGCCTACAAATTTAAGAACATGACCAAGACCAGCAACCAAGTGAGCCCAGCTCACCAGACAGGTTGAGCTCCACTCTGCCTTTGGCCGGTGACCTAGTCCCTCTCGACCACCCTGTTGTCTTCCTCTGAAGGTGCTTGTGATCATCAAAACGAACAGGGAAGGAGGTTAGTGCCACAGGTGTCCTGAAGCAAGCCTTCTACAATGGTGGTGATGGTGCCACCCAAATCAACAGAAGTTTTAAAAATAAACAACCTGGCTGGAGAGATGGCTCAGCTGTTAAGGCACTTGCCTGTAAAGCCTAATGACCTGAGTTCAATTCCCCAGTTCCCACGTAAATCCGGATGCACAAGGTTGTGCGTGCATCTGGAGTTTGGAGTCCGTTTGCAATGGCTAGAGGCCCTGGCATGCCTACTCTCTCTCTCCCTCTCTCTCTCTCTCTCTCTCTCTCTCTCTCTCTCTCTCTCTCTCTCTCTCTTTCTCTCTCATATATATATATACATATACACATATATACATATATATATTTGCCAATAAATAAAATGAAAATATTTTTAATTATAAAAATACAGAGTCAGGCATGGTGGCACACGCCTTTAATTCCAGCAGAGGTAGGAGGATTGCCATGAGTTCAAGGCCACCCTGAAACTACATAGTGAATTCCAGGTCAGCCTGGGCTAGAGTGAGGCCCTACCTCAAAAAAACAAGAAAAAAAGATTACAAAAATATGGGAGGCATGCTGGGTATAATGGCACACACCTTTATCCCCAGTACTCGAGAGGCAGAGGTAGGAGGATCTCTGTGAGTTCGAGGTCACCCTGAGACTACATAGTGAATTCCAGGTCAGTCTGGGCTAGATTGAGACCCTACCTTGGGAAAAAAAAAAAAAAACTGATAAAAATAAATGTAAAAAGGTTGATAAGATCGGAGGTAAAGGAGGGGCTGAAAAACAATTCCAGAATAAAGACCAAAGAGATGTGACAACGAAGTGTTGTACTTGACCCTGGGGGGAACCACAGGCAGGACATTCATGGGGTCATTGACAAAATTGGAATATGGACTGGACGTGTAATTACTGTATCAGTTAACTTTCCAGGATTTAATAACTCTGCTGGACTGTGTCGTAGAACATCCTGGCTCTCAGCAACTGGCCACTGAAGCATGAGAGAAACGGGGGCCTGAGCCATGCAGTTTGCCTTGCTTCCAAACACTGAATAACTTTATGTGCACGTGTGCGTGCACACAGAGCAAATGAGCGTGTCAGGGCAAAAGCAGCAAGATGTTAGCAATCAGTGGAGTTGCATAAAGTGTATTTGGATATTCTCTCTCCTGGTAATTTCCCTGTAAATTGGAGATGATTTCAAAGTTAATCATTCAAAAAACAAGCCCGTAGACAAGCGAAAGCAGCAGGGGTGCGAAGAAAGGATGTCGGCCCTGAGTTACTATGGCTGTCTCTTGGGATAAGTACATTACACTGTCCTTCACACTTTTGTATATATTTTAAGAGTGAATCAGAAAGCACCATAAATAAAATGATTTCCTAAAACGTGCATGTGTGTTCTTACATGGGTGCCCTGTGTGCACACACCTGTGCAGGTATCTGTGCAGGTGTGTGGGATTACGTCATGTGCGTGTGTGCACCAGTGGAGTAACTGAAGAGATATTTATAACAGGATGTTGTGGGCATTTTGCAATGCTGGGATGGAGCCCAGGCTGTGCACATGCTAACGTATCCTGACTTCCTCTGCAACCGTGTGGGGGTGTAGGTTAAGGTGGAGAGGTAGGAATGGAAGACAGATTTCAGTCAGAGCACTTAAGTTCAAATTCAAGCTCTTCAGTCTGTGAGGTCAAGCTGGTGTTTGCTCCCACCCATCCCCTGTGCAGAATGGGAATGACAGTAGAGACTACTTGCTAGGCTATGAGCAAAGTGTAAGCACCGTGGTATATGTAAGGAGCTTAGAGTATTAGTTGAGCCGAGTTTACTATTAGTTTACATCAGGGACAGCTTTTACTTTCCTTTTTGCATCTTCCTTTATGTTCCTAACTTTAGCAATAAATACTTCCATAACCCGAAACTTTTCTTAAACTTAGCAAAATTTTAAAAAGAGAGAGAGAACTGCAGATGGATGCAAAAACAAAAAAGACAATTTGATCCAACGTGGTGGCGCACGCCTTTAATCCCAGCACTCAGGAGGCAAAGGTAAGAGGGTTGCCGTGAGTTTGAGGCCAGCCTAAGACTACATAGTGAATTCCAGGTCAGCCTAGACTAGAGCAAAACCCTACCTCAAAGATAAATAAATAAATAAAATAGACAATTTGCTTTGTTGGGCTAATTCCAGTTTCCACTGCAGCTGAACTTTGTGCCCCCATTGGATCATATTTATTAATATGATTGTTTTATCATTTCCCCCTTAAAATGGGAGTCTTACTGTATTGTCCAGACTGGCCTCGGGCTCCTAGGCTCAAAGAATCCTTTTGTCTCAACATCATTAGTAGCTGGTACTATAATTACTATGATTTAAATAATACTTGAAGGGAATCTTTTGGCTAAGAAAAAATTACTTTTTTGCAGTTGGATGCTTTTTTCTGATGTATTTTTCTTATCCTTTAGGAGCTGGAAGTTTAGTGAGTGCCAGGTAAAACACACGTGCCTACTAGATATCAGTAGCCATTTTTCTTGTCCTAATTTTTAATTTTGGTGATTTGTACATATTTTATATTCATTTATTTATTTGTTAGTTACTTGCAGAGATAGAGAGAATGAGTGTGCCAGGGCCCTAGTCACTAGAAACAAACTCCAAATACATGTAGCACTTTGTGTATCTGACTTGACATGGGTACTGGGGAATCGAACTAGGGTTGTTGGACTTTGCAGGCAAGTGTCTTAACTGCTGAGCCACCTTTCCAGCCCTATTTTGGTGATTTTGAAACACAGAAATATTGGAAAAAAGCATGCATCAAACACTTCTGTAGCCACCACTTACTTTCAGCAATGGTTAAACATTTTGTTCTGTTTTCTCTTTCTCTCTCCACACACCAAGGAAACTTCTTTTCTGAACCAAATTGTAGGCATCCTCCCACTTTGGCCCTGACTCCTTTCCCAAAGGTAAGCAGAGCACAGATGAATGTCCCTGGAATCCCAGCACTGGAAAGGCAGAGACAGGAGAATCCCAAGGGCTTGTTGGCCTCTAGCTGGATTAGTGTGTTCTAGATTCAGTGAGAGATGCTAGCATAATAATTATAATAATAATGATGATAATAATTAGCTGGAAAATGATCGAGGAAGACATTCAACATTGTCCTCTGGCCTCCACACTCACACCCATGCAAACTTGCACATTCATGTACACTCATACACATATGATCACACACACACACATGCGCACACAGCATTCCCCTATAATAGTGTCAATAGTTTTGTCACTAAACATTGCCACACAACTAATTATTAGTACCACACATATTTGCTGAGGCTTGATTATTAACCAAACAGTGAGTGAATGAGGTCAGTGAAACAAATATGGTTCCTACCTTCATAGATGGACACTGATATTTAAAAACAATGACGCGGGGGTTGGAGAGATGACTCAGGGGTTAAAGGTACTTACTTGCAAAACCTGAAGGCCTGGGTTCCATTCCCCAGTAACGTGTAAAGCCAGATGAATAAAGTGATGCATGCATCTGGAGCTTGTCTGAAGCAGACTTGTTCTCTCTCGGGCGCGCATGTGCTTCTCTCTCTCTCTCTCTCTCTCTCTCTCTCTCTCTCTCTCTCTCTCTCTCTCTCTCTGTCTTTCTCTCCTCTCTCAAATAAAAAATAAAAATATGGTTTTAAAAGCATGCAGGTCACTTGTAAATGCACACATGGTAGATGTTAGAAATGAAAATGCCATAATTTATAGGCTGCAAACTGACTTTTAATTCTAAAAGAATAATAATAGTGTCAGCTAGCTCTGGTTGTCGTATCACTTAGATTTACAAGTGCAAGCCAACCAAAACCCAATGTCAGATGCCTAAAAGAAAAATGAGAAATTGGGATGGGAAGATGGCTCTGCTGTTAAAGGCGTTTGTTTGCAAAGCCTAACTCCCAGGTTCGATTCCCCAGGACCCATGTAAAACCAGACACACAAACTGAAACATGCATCTGAAGTTCACTTGCAGTGGTGGGAGGTCCTGGCATGTCTTTATTCTCTCTCTTTCTCTCTCTCTTTCTCTCTCTCTCTCTCTCTCTCTCTTTCTCTCTCTCTTTCTCTCCTCATAAAAATAGAGAAATGCATGGGCTCAGCCTAGGCCCTATCATTTTACCTGCCCAAAAAAGGCAGTTAAACTGATGCCTCCCTCTCCTCACACCCCCAGACCCACCCTCTCTCTGCTCGGAGTTGATTTCTTGCTCAGGCAGCCAGTCTCCATACAGCCAGAGAGACAGGGAGCGGAAGTCTGGGTACCAGAGACACTTACAACTCTAGATCCCAATGAGAAAGAGATGCTCCGATGTCCCAATGTCCTTGAACTGACCTTTAGAGAAGACGTGATGAGCCTGGGCTTCCAAAGGACAGAGCTCACCCAGATCAGGCTGTACCTACCCATAGTCCCTAGGAAGGGGCAGTGTTGTTTCCAGCCACTCTAAAGAATTGTTCCTGTCCTGACTTTAGAAGGGTCGGATGATTCAAATCCAGCTGACACCCTAACAGCACTGTCTGAAATTCTGACCCGTCCACAGGTCCTGGAAATGGCAGAGGACCCAAGGAATCAGCAGGCTCAGATGCAGAGCCTGCTCCAAGTCACATAGAGGAGGGAGGTAAAGGCTTTGAGTCTCCCTCGTCCATCTGTCTTAACAGGCCAATGCCAGCAGAGGTCAGAGCAGAGCACCAAGCAGGAAGCCAGGGGCCAGCCAGCAGCCCTCCCAAAGGTCCCCAGAAACAGGGCAGGACAGCCTCCAGAAACAAAGCCTCAGCAGCAACCTTCCTGCACAATTGCCTGTCACCAGCGACGGGACAGACTTCAGAGCAGGGCCAGGCAGGGCAGGAAAGCCCGGAGCACATGGTGCTCTGTGGTCTCGCAGGTTCTGCTGAAGGAATAAAGAGAAGTCAGGCTATAGTGCAGAGCCCACCATGTCCCCACCTGCCTTCTAGAGCAACCTTTACCACCTCACCTTTGCACCACTGTCAGCCCCACGGCCTTTCTGTGGCTGAAACATGTTAGGCCGGTGCCACCGCAGAACCTCTGCACCTCAGTACCCAGTGCCTGAAAACCCTTTTCCTACCAGACATCGATTGGTCAAAGCTCTGCCTGACAGCCTGGTGAGCTGGGCTCGGTCACCAGTTCTCCACACACAAGTTCATTCTCAATGGTGGGAGGGCCTGGCATGTCTATTCTCTCTCTCTCTCTCTCTCTCTCTCTCTCTCTCTCTCTCTCTCTCTCTCTCTCTCTCTAAATAAAGGAAAAAAAGAGAAATGTATGGGCTCAGCCTAGGCCCCATCAGTTTAACTGATAATTAGTGAAAAGCAGAGAAAGGAGATTTTTGTTTTCAATGTGGTCACGTGGTCACATTAGGTAGAGGAGCAAATCACACACACACACACACACACACACACACACACACACACACACACGTCCATCTGAGGTGTTGCATGAGGCTTGGCTTAAATAGAGGGCAATAGTGTGTGTGACTAAGCAGTCTTATCAAGGGGTGATCCCACCCATCACTGACCCATCTCGGCCTCGGTGCCAGCCTGTCCTGCAAGGTGGTCAGGGCCTGGGCTTCAGCTTTCTCTGGTCTTATTTTCTAAGGAAATACTAACTCCTTGGGGCCCATTGTTTCAATAGTCTGGTATCCAAAGGGGGAGGGGAAGGGGATACAAGAGTCTCTCTAGAAGATCTCACTCCTTCCAGGACAGTTGTACTCTATGTTGGCTTTCTGGGCCACTTCTGTCAAGGGGCTCTCAGTCACATCATAGAAGGATAGAAAGTACTGTCCCACCCAGAAATGCTAACACGTTTCTTCTTTATTTAATATATGATTTGCTCTCTCACCTTATCTGCTGGCTTATGGACTTGTCCTGTACCTGGCCCCACAGGGCCAACTGTGCCTGCCAAGAGGATTGAGTGAGAGCTCAGGAAATAGTTCAGTGAATGAATGGAGGGCTCCTTGTTAGTTTTCTCTTTGCTGTGGCAAAATCAACTTAAGGAAGGTTTTGTTCTGGCTAACAGTTAGAGAGAACAGTCTCCATGGAAGAGAAGAAATGGCCTCAGGAACAGGAGACAGCTGGTCACATTGCGTTTTCAGTCAGAAAGCAGAGAGAGATGAAGGCTGGTGCTTCTAGCTTTCTCCTTTGTCTTCAGCCCGGGACCTCACAGTTAAGGTGGGTCTTACCACTTCAATGATCCTAATCTAGAAATTCCCTCACACACATACCCAGAAGGTCTGTCTCCTGGGTAAATCAATATTGACCATCACACCTAGTCTCCCTTTCGTGGAAGGAGCTAGATCACATGGTATTAATAATGGCTAATATTTATTGAATGTATATTGTATGCTGATCACACTGTTATAGGCTGGAAGTAGCACTTTAAACAGTTTCCATCCTTATCAAGACCTTAAAGATTCTTAGGATACTAGGCTATCCATGGTCACCTGTCACAAGGACTGATCCAGACGACCCATGGAGGAGGTTATCCAGCGGAGTGGGGAGGGGAGGGCAGCGGGGAATTGGGGATAACAACTCATGGTTTGCCCACTTAATGTTGTAACTCATTAGGGACAATTAAAAAATAAAAATAAAATAAAATGTAAATCTCAAAAAAAATTCTTAGGACCTCAAAAACCCAGAATGATGTATCTCATGTCAAAATTCCTCTCTCAATACTCAAAGGTATTTATTCCTTTGGATTAATTTAGAAACTTTCAAAATGCCTTTTTACTGCAACAATATTTGTTCAAGTGAAACTTCTCTTCAAAGTCACATTTGAAAAATAACTGAAAAAAATTACCATGTATTAGGTCATAAGGATACCCCTGATAAATTTCACAGATAAGAATACTTTTTAAATATTTTAATGACATCCTCCATAAATATACACAATATACCCTGGCCATTATTTTTTTAATTATTTTTTCTGGTATATAAAAATTCAACTTAAAAATATTAATCTTGGACAGGCATGATGGTGTATGCCTTTAATCCCAGCACCCAGGAAGCAGAGGTAAGAGGATCACTGTGAGTTCAAGGCCAGCCTGGGACTACACAGTGAGTTCCAGTGAGTTCCAGGTTAGTCTGGAAAAACATATATATATATATATATATATATATATATATATATATATATATATATATATAACACTTTTTATCACTCTATTTTTTGTTTTTGAAAGAGTTTCATTTCAGATCTACACATATTATTATAATAAGATCATTTCAGACAAACGGAATGTTGGGAAACCCAGTCTTGTACAGGTAACAATAGCAACTGTGAGTTCATAAATGCAAAGGCCATGTCATGACCTGAAGCTATGCTCCACAGTACTCCACCCCATCCACTTGTTCTTACATTCTTTCAGCTCCATCTTCCAAAACATTCCCTAAGCTTTGGAAGGGGTGATATCAATGTTCCATTTAAGACAGAGAACTAAACAGTCACTAATTCTCAGCACTTTGATCAGGGAGCACTTTTTCTTAAAGGATCAGAAAGTACAGCTTTCTGGCTTTGAGGGACACAAGACCTACACCCCACTGTTCAGACCTCTGATTTTATCAGTCTTTGAAACGTGGCTTTGAAAAGAGTAGGCCATGTGGCAAAGTATAAATTCAGGAGGTGGACAACAGACTCCATTTCACCTCAGACTATTTTTAACTTTTTATTAACCACCCCCATTTCATTTCTTTTTTTTTTTTTTTTTGGTTTTGTTTTGTTTTTTGAGGTAGGGTCTCACTCTAGTCCAGGCTGACCTGGAATTCACTGTGTAGTCTCAAGCTGGCCTCGAACTCACGGCAATCCTCCTACCTCTGCCTCCCGAGTGCTGGGATTAAAGGCATGCGCCACCACTCCCGGCTTCCCATTTCATTTCTTTAAAAAAAAAAAAAAAACAGTGTCTTATGTAGCCCAAGCAAGCCTTGAATTCCCGGTGTGACAGAGACCAGCCTTGATTTTTGAGTGCTGAGACTAAGTGTGTGTGCCACATCCACAAAGACACCATTTCTTTTTTCTAATTAAATATGTTGAAATTTCATACCTCAAATAACAACATAGAAATAGTACATATGCATGTAATAGCATACAGATCAAAGGAGAAAATAGATATGAATATAATTTATGTATTTGAGTGCAGTCCTCTAAAATCAAAATAATTATAAAATTCATCAAAATTGAAAAAATAAGCTATAGTCCATATGATTTAAACAAAACTACATGTACAGTTTCACATTAAGATATATCTACAACTCAGAATATCAAAGAATATATATATCCTAACATATTTACATAAATGAAAAATATTTAGTTACAATTAGTTCTTTTTTTCTTTTCTCTCTCTCTCTTTTCTTTTTTAAGGCAGAGTCTCAGTCTAGCCCAGACTGACCTGGAGCTCACTCTATAGCCCAAGCTGGCCCAAACTCATGGTGATCCTCCAACTTCAGCCTCCCAAGTGCAGAGATTAAAGGCACGCACCATTACACCTGGCCATTTTGTTTGTTTTTTACCTTTTTTATTGACAATAATTACACATGTACTGGGAATGGGAAAGGGGATTTAACTTTAAAAAAAGTTGTTCAAGTAAATCACACAATTTTATAACTCAAAAATGAAATATAACTATATACACATACATATATATAATATACCTTTCATAATACAAATTACAAAAGGCTGTATGATTATAAAATGGAGTCATGCTTTCTGGAAACAAAGAAGCACCAACCATACAGTGTGAAGATTCCAGGTTCAGGTTCAGCTTTGGTAGAAGCAGTTACAGTGGAAGAGAGACCCTATGACCGGTCAGAGAGCGCCATCCTAGGCTGGCCACAGCAGGAGTCCCCTCCTCACTGACCCACCCCTGGCAGGCTGGCACTTGGTGATGTGACAAGTGATTTACATACAAAAGGTCAAGTTCATGGACTCTGTCCAGATATCAAGTACAGGGATTCCTTCCACATGCCTGGATGCCCAGGGCTGGCATCTGTGCCCTGCTGCTGGCATTCAGACAGCTGCAGGGGAAAGGACCCACGCCCACCTTGGCCTCTCAGTGCAAGGGCAGTGGCCTTTTTGCTGAAGGTCAATGTCCAAGGTCACTCAAGGGGCTGTCTCCCACATGCTGGCTCCAGGGGTCTTCTCTCTCAAGCTCATACTTTCAACATGACCGTCTAATACTTGGTTTTATTTTTTACTCCTTTATCCTTCTCAGAACATTGTCCGTTTCACACTCACTTGATCTTCTCAAATAGGGGAAGGGTACCAGAGCAATCTCAGGTTTCCTTTATGAAAGAAGAACTGAGCAGGCCCAGAGAGACTATGCAATTCAGTGTCGAGATAGAAAAGCACAACACAGTGGTTAGGAACAGAGGAGGTATGGCTCAGTGGTACAGCACGTGCTTTGCGTACACAAAGCCGTGAGTACAATCCCTGGTACCAAGAGTGTATAAGCAAACTATATTAGCTCTCTTTGATTCCGTTTCCCTATAAATAAATAGATAATTTTCCTGTCTCATAATGTTTGTCCAAGAATAAAGTACAACAATACATAGGAAATGCCTAGGATATAATAACACCACAGTAAATCACAGCATTGTTTTATTATCCCCATTGGTTCCATTGTTACCACATAGCTAGGAAATGTCAAACTGAGGCCCGGGACTTATATATCCAGGGACCCAAAGCTAGGCTACCTACCTCTATTTCTATCTCTTACAAAAGAGAGAGTGGCGGGTTCTAATTCGCCTGGTATTCCAAGAGTTCTCCATTAGATGCAACTAAAAAGAAAACTTCTTGTACAGCTGGCTTCCTAAAACTTTACCAAAGAACTTCAGAGCCTTGAACATTTTTAGTTCCTCAGGAAAAAAAAAATGGCTTTTACCCTTAACAGGTTTTGCCTTCAGAATACCATAAGCCTCTCACTCAACAGACTCCCATTCTAATCCAAGTAAATCACGTTAAACAAAAATAACTGGGGGCCATTCTACTGGACTGGGCTCATGTACAAGACCTCAGCAGAAAAAGCTAAAAGTCAGAGTGGAGTATTTCTGATTTGTTCCTGTAATCCCAACACTTGGGAGGCAGGAGGACTACTATGAGCTTGACACCAGCCAGAGCTATAGAGTTGACATATTTCAAACAACAAACACACACATAAATGGAGTTGTTAATGAGTTTCTGTCTCTGGATGAATTCTTTGACTTATGACTGGAAGAATGCTGAATGCAGACAGAAGGGTGACAAGCAGAGTTGATTGAAGAAAGACAAGTAAAAGAACCAAAGCTCTGCATTAGTCAGATTGGGACCTGAACAGGTTGCCCACATGGAGACCTTATGTAGGGTAGTCTATATGTTGGAGAAGAAAGCAAAAACAGTTGATTGGTCTAATGGAAAACCCACCAGTCACCATAGAGCCCTCAATGAAGCCTGGGGTCCTTTTCCTCCTGTCCCCTTTTAGATGTCACACAGAATGAGAGGAAGTGGCTCAGCTTCCTCGCCTGATTTCCTAACCTGTATTCCAGATGTTTCGTATCCATGCCTGGCAGTCAGTGCCCCCAGGGCTTTCTTATCAGGAGATACCAGGTGAGGTCCTGGGTCTGTGACTTGACTATAGACTATCCCAACCGCATGTTCTCACAGGATGTCACTAGTGTCTGTCAGGGCCTACAGAATCTTTTGTCACGTTGAGCCTTTGACCTTAACTACCTGCACACAAAATGGGGAGGGGCTGCCTTGCTTTTAATTCCTATCTTTCCTTTGTCCCTGGAGGTAACCCTACTGTTAGGGAAAAGGTTAGACTGCTCTGACTGCCTCCTGCTGGGTGTGGGTATCATTTGGGGGAATGGCAGCGAATATTTCCCTGAGAGGTGGTCTAAGGGCCCATGACAAACATGGTTTGCTATTTTGCCCTGTGGGCCAGTCTGATGTCTTATAACCAGCATCTGAGTATAGGTCTTTATCGTTGGTCCTTTTCTTCTGAGCCTGAGATAACATTTACAAAACAAACAATAAGCACATTATGGAGGGGGAACGTGGGAGGGAGGAAAAGAGAGAGTAGTGTGAGGGGTCTGTGATCTTGATTAATGTCTACATGTATGGAAGCTGTCAATAAAAGTTGTTTAAAAAAGAACATGATGACTGTTACCAAGATGATTCTATCCTGTTGGGAGCAGGTATAAGTTCATGCAAAAACAATATTATGAATCCTAAGTATCAGACCACACAGAGGATGCTTTAAAACATCAGAATCAATATCTGATAGGAAACTTTTCTGGTTTTTGGAGAGGAACTTTGAGTCCCTTAATGTGCTCACAGGAGTGCCCGTAGCACCTGTTTGTGTCTGGCCTGTCAGGTTCCTCTTTAGACTTGAAGGTCTGACATGCAGGTGCCCTGATGGCTATTGGAGTGACCAGAATCACAGTGTGAGGCCACTCCTAGGTGGGAGGTCAGGAGGCAGAAGAGATAACAGGAGAGAGATTTGAACAGCACCTGATCTCTATGATGAAGCAGAAGTGGTCTGATTCTTGTCTGTAGGTCCCACGTGGGTGATGTAATGTTTGTTGAAATCAGGACACAGTTGTCACATCCCATATTTGAGCATCAGTTCCCTTGTCAAGTGAGAGTGGCCACACATATGACATGTGTTGTGGATTTAACCTTAGTGTTTGAAGAGGGTTTCTTTGGCTGTTTATGTTAAGGAGTATGATTCCTTGGCTATATGTTCCTATTAGGTGTGTAAAGCCATACAGATGGCCAGAATTAATGTCTTTTATTGTTATAGTCTGCTGAGACTCCTTAGGCAGTGCTCAGGGACATAGGAGGAGGTTCATGGCTTCCTTGGTTTAGTTTCTTTTTATTAGTGTGTGGATCTGAATTACATTTATAGCATTATGTAACAATTTAAGATTGCCTGTTTGAATTGTTAAGCCATGAAGTCTTTCTCTGTTGTGTATTGTGGGAAGACCTGGGAGTCAATTGGATCACTTATATATTGTTTTCTCTGTCTCACATAAGTCTGAGAATTACATAATTCATTTTAATAAGTCCTTGCAAAGAGAGAGCTAGCAAAAACCTTGAATAGTGAGTTGTGTAAGCAAAAGGCAAGATAGAAAATGCAGAAACCAAAAATACTTTATATGTTTACTTCTTACCACAGGCATTGTTAATATCATTATATTTCAAATACTAAGAAAAAGCAACAGAGAAAATACACATAGAGCCCAAGAATCTCTATATGTTGACCCTGTAACTATAGTTCTGAACACAAAAGTCATTGTTCTCTGGAAGAACTGGGAGAGATAACAAATGCTCATTTTTAAAATATACATATATATTTATGTATTTGCAAACAGAGGGAGACATAGAGGAGAGATTCGGAGAGAGAATGGGCATGCCAGGACCTCCAGTCACTGCAAACTCCAGATGCATGCACCACTTTGTGCATCTGGCTTTGCGTGGGTACTAGGGAATCAAACTGGTCATTCGGTTTTGCAGGCAAGCACCTTAAACACTAAGCAATCTCTCCAACTCACAAATGGTCATTTTTTAATTTTCAGTCTTCTCCTCTTTTAATTTGTAGGCCAGCCAAGCATTGGAGCAAATACCACATGCTTTTTCTTTAGGCTTTGGACATCAAAAGGGTTTCAACTCTTCAAGATGCATTCTAGATGCCCTGGGCCCATTACCCACACTGAAAGCAGAGGAGGCAACAAGAGATGACCATTGGTTTGACCATGCCCATGGTCATCTTTTGGGGTGTCCCCCAAATCCCAGTTGACTGATAGATATACCCCTGGCAATCATCATAATCCAAGACGAAAAGCAGAGCCCGAGTCCCCAGGCTCACCAGTACCCCACTTTTCTTCCTCACCTTGAAAAGCACTTCATCCTTTCAAAAGCCAGTGCCCATCCATCATTAGCATGCTGACACCAGAAAGTGTAGTGTAGTGTTTGACTACAGGATGATTGCAGTGCATAAAGAGGTAGAGATGAATCTTGAGGGGGAAGCTTGCTATCTACTTATGATTAGAGAAGCTAGAAGGATCCATTCTTCTAAGCTTCTTAGCCTCTATGTCCCACAGAGGAGATAAAAAAGAACAAATTTATAAAAATATTCACTCTTTGTGAATCCCTTTTCCTCTCAAATGAGACCCCAGAGAAAGGAGAAGAGTTACTGAATGACAATACTCAATGTTACTGGTGCTTTTGACCTTTTGGTACAAAAAGGCTTCAAGGTTTATTTGAATTCCCTGTCTAACCTGAAGTCCTCCTTATCTCCCTCCCCCAGGGCCTCACTCTAGCCCAGGCTGACCTGCAACTCCCTCTGTAGTCCCCGGCTGACCTTGAACTCACAGCAATCCTCCTATCTCTGATTTTCAAGTGCTGGGATTAAAGGTGTGTGTCGCAGTCAGCCACACGCCGCTGGGATGAATCTTCAAAACAGGCACAATTTGGGGGAGGAAAGTATTTATTGAAACTACAGATTGAGGGGAAGTTCCATAACAGTGAAAGAGGCTGGCCCTCTTTCACAAGTCCGAGCAGAGAGAAAAACCTATCACCTACACCACACACAGAACAAGGAACAGGTGGGGGGGGGGGCAAAGAGAATTTCTTCCCTTTAAATCTAGCCTCAGGGTGGGGCCTTGCAACCCTTTCCCAGATTTAATGGCTTCCTGAGTCTCTGGACTTTCCTTTCTGCACTGCCCATAAAGGAAGGGATGTTTACTTCTAGCTCTCCTGAGCTTCCTTATATCCTGCCCCCAACTGAGAGGCTGCCTTCCTATAAACATCCTCAGAGACCCACCCAAGATAATTAAAAAGATCAAGTTGACAACAAAACCTAACCACCACATTATGTGCCACCATGCCTGGCCTCCCTATGTTTCTTTAGATCTCCCCAGAAAGAAGCTCAACCCAAACTGATTTGGCCTTAATATAATTTTTCTCATTGGCTAGTTGATTGAGAATCTATTAATACCTGGAGTTTTGTTTTTTATTTTTTTAACTAGTACCCATGTCATATTGATCTCTCATTTTTCAGAATTTTTATTTTTATTTTTTTGCAAGCAGAGACAGAGAGAATGGGTACACCAAGGCCTCCTGCCACTGCAAATGAATTCCATATACATGTGCCACTTTGTGCATCTGGCGTTGACATGGGGACTGAGGAATCAAACCACAGCCAGGAGGTTTTACAAACAAGCATTTTTAACCCCTGAGCCATCACCCCAGCCCCAATGTCTAATTTTCAAAGGTTGCTTGTTTACTTAGCTACAATTTCATTTTTAGATTTAGCATTTAGCTTTCATTGTTTCTTTTTAGGATTCTGTCACCAAAAGGCTCCCTTAAATAAATGTCCCTATTTTTAATTATAGGATAAATTTGAGAGAAATCTAACCATCTCCTAGAAGAGATTGCAAAGGGGAACAATGGTGGCATATGCTAGTCCCTCAGAGGAAACCCATTATGATGGTTATGCTAATCGGACATGTCAAACTGCCTTCCAGATATCTGTGTTTGCTCCCATTTATTGCTCACAGCATCAAACACAGAAGTTTCTTTATACAAAGGATAGAGAGAAAAACAGAAAGGTATAGACGGCAAAGATACTAATCATGACTGACTACTCTGTGCTCAGCCATAAATGTGGCATCTAAACCGCACCCTCCAAGGCTCAGGGAATCTCAAGGAAGAAGGAATGTAAGAGCCTGAGAATGGACAGTAGGGCTGTGAAATGCTGTCTTCTAGATAAGACAAGTGCACTACACTCTTGAGCTGCACATGACTGAGCCTGCCAATATTTCCCCATAGATTAGAGAGGGGTCCACGAGACCCCCACACCTCCCAGAGTAAGTCATGAAAGCTAATGATTACTGGGAGAGGGGGACTTTTGTTGTTTAGATGTGTGACCACAGGTGGGGTGCCCACTCTCCAGTAAAAAATCTCCCATCCATTACTATACAAGTGACCCTAATTTAAATAAGTGGGTCAAAATAAATAAATAAATAAATAAGAGCCAAGGCTAACAGAAGGCGTATGCAAAAGTCATTCACATTCCTAGCGCATGCCCGAGGATCCGCTCCATCATGGCTCACAGCAGATGAATCCATAAGGAGGAGATATCCAAATCCTGTCATTTCCAAATCACATTGTTAGATGATCTTCATGTCTCTTTTGAGCATGTGCTTTCTTATTTTTAACACAGCATGAGAAGCCCTTGACTTTGCTGGCATCAAAGTGTGAAATGTGCCTGTGACATTCATGTTTCTCTTGTAAAAGAGAAAATGGCTAAAATACATATTTTTAAAAGAAATAGCTAAGGGCTTGTTTTAAAACTGCTCAATTGAGTCTCTGGGTGTCATAAGGCCCTGAGATGAGCAGCTATCAAGAAGGCAGAATTAAGTGACTAACAGCTATTTTGGCTTCTGTGAAATGCTTATGCTATAGGAATGTGGAGAGATAAGAATAACTAAACACCAGACATCTACTCCGGCCTTGGTCTTAGTTCTGCTTATCTGGCTTTTATAACCTGCTTACACAGACCCTAACCCTTGGACTGGAAATTCCCCAAAGTTGTTTACTTCTGTCTATAAAAAGGCTTGAGTTTCTGCATTCCGCACTGTTGGTCTCAGTTCTCCAAGTGACTGATTGACCACGGTCTGGGTTTGAACCTGCCTGAATAAAGTGACCCTTGCTTTTGCTCTGACTTGAGTCTCTGGTGGTCTGTCTTGGGGGGTCTGGACCTTACAAAAGCGCATCTCCGGTGTTCATGGCCTTTTCTGCAGCAACCTAGCCACGCTCCATGGGCTCTGTGGAGCCATCGCGGGCACTCCCCACATGGAGTAGAAATCCACCATCTGAGTCCAGACATTTATCCTTCCACACTCGGCCTTCAGCAACCATCTTCTCATCCAGTACACACACTCACCAGGTCCAATGTACAGTCACTGGGCCTGCACATGGAGATTTTATGAACAGAGTAACAGAACCCTCCAGAAGTCAAGTTCAAAAGGAGTATACTATAAAAACCTAGCTGGGTGTTTCGTAGAATTGACACCAAGCTTCCAGGAGAGACTATGGTAAGAAATGGGAAGCCACCTAGATCCAAAGGTTGCCCGTCAGTCCATGCTCTGTCAGGCATGGTCATGCTTTAATCACTATAGATTAAGCTTTGCTTTTTCCTCCTGTTACAGAGGCCAAAACTTTGCTCCTTAGATTCCAGCCATGCAAACATAATCCCCGTTTTCCCCTCTTCCTTCCCAGATCCAAGGAAACACAACTTAAAACTGCCCACAGAAATCAGCGTGCTCTTTCGGGTGGTCAGGAATATGTGTTTCAAACACAACCCTGGGAACACTGGGAAGGTGAGGGAGAGAGGATCCTTGTGAGTCTAAAACCTGATTCCTATACAGACAGTTAGTTGGCCAAAAGAAAGGGAAGAAAAGAAAGAGGGAGGGGAGAGAACAAAGAAAAGAAAGCAGGAAAGAATGGACAACCCAGATATAACTTTAATTAAAAATGGAAACTTTA
>PVHP010028195.1:0-23290 GCA_004024765.1 Zapus hudsonius | reverse complement strand
CTGTGGGTTCTAGACAAGTGATCTACCTCTGAGCCACGCCCCCAGCCCCTCACTGTGGGTTCTAGACAAGTGATCTACCTCTGAGCCACGCCCCAGCCCCTCACTGTGGATTGTAGACAAGTGCTCTATGATTAACCTACATCATCAGCTCTTTTTTTTTTTTCGAGGTAGGGTCTTGCTCTAGCCCAGGCTGACCTGGAATTCACTCTGTAGTCTCAGGGTGGCCTTGAACTCAAGGCGATCCTCCTACCTCTGCCTCCAGAGTGCTGGGATTAAAGGCGTGCGCCACCACGCCCGGCATCAGCTCATTTTTAAAAACTTTCCTTCACTATTTACTTGACTATATGCAAGGGGAGGGCAATGAACACCAGCTACAAGAGCTACTTTGCATCAGGTGTTTATGTGGCTGCTGGGAATCGGACCCCAGCTTCAGACATTACAAGCAATTGCCTTTAACCACTGAGCAGTCCCTAGCGCCCCCTCCTAGGTTTTTTAAATCTTAAAACAGGATCTCGGGCTGAAGAGATAGCTTAGTGGTTAAGGCGTTTGCCTGCAATGCAAAAGGCCTGGAGTTCGATTCCCCAGTGACCATGTAAAGCCAGATACACAAGAGGGCACATGTGTCTGGTGTTCATTTGTGGTGGCTGGAGGCCCTGGAGTGCCCATTCTCTCTCTCTCTCAAATATATAAATAAAAATAAATAAAATATTAAAAAAATAAAACAGGATCTCACTAAGTGGCCCAGGTTGTTCTTGAACTCATGACCACCTTGCCTTAGCCACCTGGGTGGCTGTGAGTACAGATCTGTGACCCCACACCGAGAGGTTCCAAGGTTAATGGCATTATTAGCTCTAAAAGCTACAGAGACACCTGATCTAG
This sequence comes from Zapus hudsonius, assembly GCA_004024765.1. Lineage (NCBI taxonomy): Eukaryota > Metazoa > Chordata > Mammalia > Rodentia > Dipodidae > Zapus > Zapus hudsonius. The sequence goes on along the minus strand of PVHP010028195.1, from coordinate 22,411 downwards.
GGAGTTTCGGAGCTAGAAGGCTGCAGGCCTGGCAGACCCTCCACCCTCAAGCCTACAGCACAGCCCTTTGAACCTGGGAGGACCCGACCACCCATCTTCGTTTTGTTCTGTTGTTTTTTCTTCCAAGGTAGGATCTCACTCTAGCCCAGGCTGACACGGAATTCACTATGTGTCTCAGGGTGGCCTCGAGCTCACGGTGATCCTCCTACCTCTGCCTCCTACCAGTGCCACCACACTGGGCCCTACCATCCACCTTGAGGCAAGGTTAAGAGCCCCCAAGAATACACAACGACCCACAGAGAAAGAGAAAACGGGATCTCTGGATTTAGACCAACACCCCTCGCCTAGAAAAATAATCAAGTGGACTCCTGTAGCTAACACTCACTGAGATGACAGAGACTGTGACCATGAGACCCCATCACGGTCCTCCTCCCGGCCGGTACCTGTAGAGCGCGGCCATGGGCCTGGAACCCGCCCCTTCCAGCATGCGGTGCGCCAGGCCCAGGGCCGCGGCTGCCCGGAGGCCTGGTTCCCATCCCGCCGCATCGGCCTCCAGCAAGGACAGTTCCAAGAAGTAAGTGGCGAGTAATATTACCTGTGCCGGAGGGATGGGTGCCATCAGACCACGCCCACCATACCCAAGGTGTGTGAGCCAGCCCCCACCCTTGAGCACCTTGGGGTGACTCCTGGCGAGGGCTGCAAGCAGCCTGAGACTCAGCAGTGGGCCCGGATGGTGCAGCCGGAAATCCAAGCGGCTCAGGATGCGACGCTCTGCAAGCAGGAGCTCGGCCCGAGAGAAGGAGCCAGCGCTCAGGAGGCAGAGGAAGGAGGACTGTGGACGGAAGGGACAGGGGTGGGGCTAGCCTGGGACTCCCTGCTGCATCTGGGCCGACCTAGACCTCAGTGTCCTGGAGTGTAAAATGGAACCATAGACGTCACTGTGGAAGTCCCCAAGAGTCAGGGTGACCTGGCTCCACCCAGTGTGTTTATGCAGTCCGCGCAGTTTTTCTTTCTTCTTTTTGGTTTTTTGAGGTAGGGTCTCGCTCTAGCCCAGGCTGACCTGGAATGCACTCTGGAGTCTCAGGCTGGCCTTGAACTCACGGCGATCCTCCTTCCTCTGCCTCCCAAGCGAGTGCTGGGATTAAAGGCGAGCGCCACCACGGCCAGCTACCTGCGCAGTTCTGCAGCAGCAAGAGTCCCTGGCTTGCCTAGTCTCTCTCCGTTTTTTCTCAGATGGATGGATGGATGGATGGATAAATAAACTGGCCAGCCTTTAATCTGAGCACTTGGGAGGCAGAGGTAGGAGGATCACCGTGAGCTCGAGGCCACCCTGAGACTCCAGAGTGAATTCCAGGTCAGCCTGGGCTAGAGACCTTACCTCAATCAATCAATCAATAAATAAATACCTCAGCAGTCAGTCCCTGCCCCTCTACAGTGCTGGGCACACAGTAGGCACTTAATCCGCTGCAAGGTCCCGCCCCGGGTACCTCGGGCAGCACGCACTCTTCCATCTTGCAAGCCAGGAACAGACAGGCCATGGCCAGCAGCTGCAGGCGGCGCAGGCGCACTCTGCCGGTGCGCAGGTAAGAGTCGAGCAAGTGCACGGCCAGGTAGAGCGTGTCCCCTGCCAGGCCCAGGTACTCCTGGGAAGGGAGGGGCACGAGTGACCACCAGGGTCCCCTTGACGCAGCCCCCCCCCCCGCCCTCGCCCTGGACGCACGTACGTGCACCTGGACCAGCCAGTCTACCACGAGCGCCCGCATCTCCGGAGTCACCTTGCGAGGTAGGGCCCTAACGGGCAGCGCGGGGCACACCTAAGGGTGGACAAGGATGGCCTGACTGCCCACCCTCTCTCCTGCACAGCAAAACCAAGCCTGCAGCTCTCCCAACCTGGAACCCTGGACTCTGTCTTCCTCTCCAGGGACAGCCCCAAGGTCACTTGACTTCCTGGTAGTTGGCTCCCCTGGGGTCCTCAGACTCCCTGCGTGCTGGGAGTCAACCCGACCCTCTCAGATCTGACCAAGGAACACCGACTCAGACCTTTCACTGTAACGCCTTGACTTAAATGTCCCTCCTGGGCTCACTGCATCACCTTCTTCATCTGATTGTCACCATAGGTCTCTTCTCTGAAGACATCTGACTTTTCCCTGTGTTCTATTTGCCCTGCAAGGGGCCTGTCCTCAACTCGGGTGAATCCGGGTCGTTCAGAGGGAGGGCTGGAGGTGGGGTTCACTCTAGCCAAGGCTGGCCTCCAGAGAGCTGGGATTAAAGGCCCCGGCTCCCTTCAGAATCTCTGAGCAGTGTCCCTCCTGCGAGAGGGTGCTCACCAACTGTTTGCTTAGGTTAGAGTAGATGTGTGTTAAGAGGCTAGGATCCTGGATCAATGGCATGAGGAAGGGCCTGGGTTCCATTCACAAACTGCTGAACATTTGTGAGGCACAAATACAAGGGAGAATGAGGCGAAGAAAGGGACCAAGAGGTGGGGGAGTCCCAATAAACTGGATCCAAACAGGCCTGAAGGGCGGAGGGATGGTGCACACCTGTGATCCCAGCAGCTACATGGTGAGTTCAAGGCCAGCCTGGGCTACATGAGAAGGTCTCAACAATAAGGGTGGGCTGGAGAGATGGCTCAGCGGTTAAAGGTGCCGGCTTGAATAGCCTGACGGCCTGGGTTCGCTTTGCCAACTTCCACGCACAGCCAGACTGATACACAAAGTGGCACGTGTGTCTGGGGTTTGCAGTCGCAGGAGGCACGTGTGCACCCATTCTCTCTCATTCTCTCTCTCTCTCTCTCATTCTCTCTCTCGTCTCCCTCCTAAATAAGTTGTTTTTATTTGCAAGCAGAGTAGGGGGGGGGAGAATGAGAATGAATGGGTGCACCAGGGCATCTAGCCACTGCAAACGAGTTCCAGACACATGCACCACTTTGTGCATCTATCTGGCTGTACGTGGGTACTAGGGAGTCAAACCTGGGTCTTTAGGCTTTGCAGGCAAACCCCTTAACCGCTGAACCATAGGAGGGGAGGGGGAGGGAGACAGACCTGAACATGCTGGGTCCACAAGTGCCTGTTCCGGGTGTTGGGCCGGTGGGCAGCTTGGCCTCACCTAACCCAAACCCCTCTTGGCCCTTGGGGCCCGGCTCACCATGACTTCAGCAAAGATGTCCCCAGCATACTCGCGTTCTCCCAGGAGCCCCAGCGCGCTCAGCGCCTCCTCCAGTCCCGGAGTAGCCCTCAGCCCCGGTGGCCTCTGGAGGCTTCCAGGGGAGGCCCCCGGGACACCAGGAGGCCCCGGATCACATGAGGCAGCAGGACCCTGAAAAGGGGAGAGCCTTGCGGTCAGGGCTGCAGAGCCGTCGGGGCCAGCCGCAGCGTCCGGTCCCCGGCTCTCACCAACATCCTTTGCCTCCGGGCGGAGCCAGGAGCTGAAGCCTGTCCCCAGCAGGTGCTTTGTACCTGCCGGGGCGCATGCGCACGAGCCCACGCCCCCAGAGCAGGTGCAAACGCTAAAGTGATGGATTGCCAGCCGGCAGGCTCTGCCTCCTCCCAACCTGGGGTCAGGGAGCGCAGTTCAAGTCCTCGCCCTGCTCCCTTTGAGTCTCGCCTTCCTCAACCCTAAAACGGATTGCTCAAAGCGCAGGCGAGAGGTTGTTCTGAGCATTTTATCCTTTTGCGTTTGGCGCTGTGGTTAAGGTGCTTGCTTGCAAAGCCTGATGGCCTGAGTTGATTCCCCAGGGCCCATGTAAAGTCATGCATCTGGAGTTCATTTGCAGTGGCAGGAGGCCCTGGTGCGCCCATACTTTTTTCGCTCTCAAATAATAAAGTATTTAGGTTTTTAAAAATGCATGATTGTGTTTAGAGCCTGATACCGTCAGAATCAGAAGACGTGTGAGCAACGCTTCTGTCATGCCTCGACTTCCCGCGATGACGAATCACCTGTGGTCCAGCCTTCACTAACCCCACGGGCTAGTCTGCTACTCCCCACCTCAACCAGGGGGCCTTGTACACCTCAACGATGGGAGCCGGCTACCACTCAAGGCTCCCTCAAGGGCCGAAGAGGCGGCTCAGCGGTTGTGTTTGCCTGCAGAGCCTAACGACCTGGGATCCATTCCCCTGTGCCAAAGGAAAGACAGATGCCCAAAGTGGCATTTCCAATCCGGAGTTCATCTGCAGCAGCTGGAGGCCCTGACGCACCGTTCGGTGTTTCTTCTACCTCTGCTTGCAAATAAATAAAAAATATTTTACACAAATAAAACACCATTGTTTTTCCCTCAAAACCCAGAGCACCTATCATCATCTGCCCCCACCACCACCACAGAGACTCACACCTCTGAACTCACCTTTTCTATACTTAACTCCTTGCTGGCCAGCCACACTGGCCTCCTCCTGGGACCTCCCACACCAAGAGAACTCTGTTTCCCCTGCTGAACTGCTCTTGCTTGAGATCGCTTGTCCCCCTCCCCCAATATTGGCAGATATTTAAATGTGAGAGGAAGAGGAAATGGAGAAGAACAGTAAATCTGCATCAAAGCTTCATATGCAATGTTATTTTTATTTTATTAAATATTTTATTTATTCATTTTAAGCAGAAATTCAGAGAGAGAGAGAGAGAAAGAGAGAGAAACAGAAGGGGCTCACACTTTCAATCTCAGCACTCGAGAAGCTGAAGTCGGAGGAAGAGCTCTAGGCCAGCCTGGGCGACAATGAGACCCTGCCTGGAAAAATATAAATCAGGGTTGGGAGATGGCTACTGATTCAGATGCTTGCTTGTAAAGCCTAGTGGTCTGGGCTCGATTCCCCAGTACCCACCTAAAAACAGATGCATAAAGTGGTGCATGTGTCTAGAGCTTGTTTGTAGTAGCAGGAGGCCCTGGTGTGCCAATTCTCTCCCTGCTTACAAATTTTAAAAATCTTTAAAGAAAAATGCAAACCCAGGGCTTGTGAGAGGCCCAGCAGTTAAGGGTGCTTGCTTGCAAGGCCCAACAGGATGGGTTCAACTTCCCAGTATCTGTGTAAAGCCAGAAGCAGAGGAGCACACACACTGGAGTTCAGTTACATTGGCCAGAGGCCCTGACACGCCCATTTCTCTCAGCTGCTCACTGGTGGATTTTAGGGGCCCATTTCTGTCAGCCCCTCACTGTGGGTTCTAGACAAGGGATCTACTGCTGAGCCTTACCTCCAGCCTACATAGATTATTTCGATTTACAGAAAGCTGCCAGTATCCAGTTCCCCATCACTAACATCGGAGTGTGCACGTTTGTTAAGAGGAACAGCACAGGTCTGTTATGAACTCTCGTCTGTGACCCTGCATCTCATCCAGACCACATTTAGTGATCACATCTCTTCGGGCTTCTTTTGGCTGTGACGGTTTCTCTGATGTCCTTTGTCCCTGATAGTTTTAACTCCTGGGCAGGGGTTGGGCTTGATCTTGGCCGGCTTTCCCCGAAGTCATGTATTTGTGAGGAAGACTGCAGACGTAAAGCGACACCCCAAGGACTTCCAGGGTACCACAGAAAACCCCCAAGGAGGGATTTGTTTTGGAGGGAGGTCTCACACTACTGCTCTTTGGCCCATCAGGTCAGGCATCATGAAGGTCACTTCTCGAGGGTCAGCAAGCAGAGGGAAAGGGCTGTCAGGATGCCTGGAGACCTCTGTCTACCTGGGTTCTGAGGGTAGCACCCTGTGACCCAAACCTGGGATGTCTGCACTAGCTGAGGACCAAGGCTTCCACACGTGTCCTTCTGAAAATTCACACCCAAGGAAACGTAGCCCTCCTTGAAGGCTCCCAGCCCCCATTACCACTCACCAAACAGAAGAGCTTATCTGACGCTGGGCAAAACCCCATGGGGCTCCACCTTGTCCCTCAAGTCGTTCTCACCTCTGGCCCTGCAGACTCTTAATCTTGGCTCCTGTATCCTTGGAAATATTTTTGGTGCCAAGGACACATCCTAGGATTTTACAAACGGTAAACACGTGCTCTGCCCTCAGCCTCCTTGTGGCATTTCCTCCAGCAGGCTCGTTATGTTTCCTGCCTCAGTTCTGGAATCATCTTAGTCTCCTCTGCCCTTCTCTCTCTCTTCTGGAAAGGTCCATGTAGCCCAGGTTGGCCTCAAACTCCTACTGCACCCTCCTGAGTGCTGGCATCAAGGGGGTGAACCACCAACCCTGGCCAGTGTCACTTAAGTTTCCTTCAAGCTTTTGTTTTATATCTAGATTTATTTGTTTGCAAGCAGAGAGACAGAGAATGAATGGGCCTCCAGCCAGTGGAAACGAACTCCAGATGCATGCACCACTGCACATCTGGATTACATGGGTACTGGGGAGTCAAACTCGGGCCATCAAGCTCTTCAGGCAAATGCTTAAACCACTGGGCCCTCTCTCCAGCCCCTCCTGCAAGTTTTTAATTATTTCAAAAAACAGATACATGAAGCATGTCATCACACCATGGAATGCAAGGCATGAACACACAAGCCCAGGCACAGAGAGGAGGATTCACAGCGGCTGTTAGAGCAAGAAAACAAGCAGAGGGCTGGAGAGATGGCTCAGCGGTTAAGGCACTTGTCTCCAGTGCCTAAGGCCCTGGGTTCAATTCCCCAGGACCCACATATGCCAGACCCACAAGGTGGTGGCTCTGGTGTTCTCTCCCTCTCTATCTCTGTATTTCTCTGCTTGAAAATGAATATTAAAAAAAAAAAGCAGAAACCCAAGTCAATTCTTGCTGGTGGGGGCCCAGAGCGTGAGACCACCTCCCCTCTGCCCTCCACGAAACATCAGGAAGCCTGAGTCAGCGACATCCATGCGCCCTGAAAATGCCTCGCCCACCCTGTGCCCCTCAGGGGAGAAGGGCTGGCAAGGTGTGTCAGGGCACCACCCAGGGCCGTGGCAGCAGCCAGCAGGCATGAGTGGTGAGGAAGTGGGCAGAGCACTCGTGAGGCCCAGGCCCAGGCCTGTGGGGCCTGTCTTCCGCCCTCCCCTAATCAACTCGCGAGTGGGCAGCGTGTGAAGGCCAAACCTGACGCCAGGGCCAGGAGTCTTCCTCAATCTCTGAACCCCTTGCTTTTCGGGGGTGTGATGAACGAGTCAACTTCAGGGGTAGCCCTCGCCCTCCACCCCTGGCTGGTAGTGTAGGACAGAATTCTCCTTCTGCATCCCGTGGGCTGCACAGGGTGGGGTTAGACCTGGGCTCCTTGCGTCCGGCTTTATGTGGTTCTGGGGAGCCGAACTTTGACAGGCTTGTGCGAGAGACCTTACCCACGGAGACACTTCCCCAGCCCCAAAGCCTTTTCCCCCCAAACCTTTTTTTTTTTTTTGAGGTAGGGTCTCGCTCTAGCTCAGGCTGACCTGGAACTCACTATGTAGTCTCAGGGTGACCTGGCTCAATCTTGTTTTTGGGGTCTCTCACTGAACCTGGAGCTCACCACTTCAGCTTGGGTTGGCCAGCAGGCCCCAGGGACCCTCCCGCCTCACCTTTTACAGGTATGCACCGCCACACCTGGCTTTCCTGTGGGGGTTCGTATCAGAACCCAGCTCCTCATGCTGACACAACCACCACTTTTCTCGCTGAGCAGCTCCTCAATACTGTGGGGCTTGTTTTCTTGAGGTGGGGTCTTGTTTTAGCACAGGCTGACCCAGAACTCAAGATGCAGTCTCAGGCTGGCCTCGAACTCACAGCAATCCTATCTGAAGCTAAGTGCTGGGATTACAGGTGTTCCTCCCCAATAGTTTTATTTATACACTCAAATTGGAAAAAAAACAACAGATATTGCAAAAGACAATCTACTGCTGGGCGTGGTGGCACACGCCTTTAATCCCAGCACTCGGGAGGCAGAGGTAGGAGGATCGCCATGAGCTTGAGGCCACCCTGTGACACATAGTGAATTCCAGGTCAGCCTGGGCTAGAGCGAGACCCTACCTCGAAAAACCAAAAAAAAAAAAAAAAAAAAAAAAAAAAAAAAAAAAAAAAAAAAAAAAAAAAAAAAAAAAAAAAAAAAAAAAAAAAAAAAAAGAGAATCTACTTAAAATGAAACTGAGGCCAGGTGTGGCGGCACACACCTTGAACCCCAGCACTTGGGAGGCAGAGGCAGATCTCTGAGAGTGTGAGGCCAGCCTGGGACCAGAGTTGAGTTCTAGGTCAGCCTGGGCTAGAGACAGACCCTGTCTCGAAAAAACAAAACTAAACCCAGGCAAGGGAGGATGTGTCCCTGTGGGAGAAATGCACCCCCACGGGCAGATCTGAGTCACCCAAGGTGACAGAAGGAATAGTTCCCATCTGTCACCAAGGGGCCGGACAGAGGGGGAAAGTTAAAAGGCTTTTTTTTTTTTTTTTGTCTTTTCCTCCGTACTGCTATGCAAAGGCTCTGCCACTGAGCTAGAATCCAGAGCAGAGGCCTCTGCCTTGTCACATACCTTCGTGGCCCTCCCACCTCCACAGGCCCCACAGCCAACCCTGAGCTCTGTCTTCTAAAGAAGGCCCTGGTTCCCCCCACAGCCCACACTCAAGATCCCGGGGAATCTATGCAGACACCCTCACCCTGTAACATCTGGAATAGATCACCCATGCCCAGCCTGGGTGCCTGGCAGCCTGGTAACTCACAAGGGAATGGGAGTCAAAGGGTGCGAGGCCAGAGATCTCAGAGCTGCAGGCAGCTGAACTGAACATTCAGATGTCCAGGCTGAGGGCAACTGTAAAATGTCGCTCAACTGGGGACCAGGACCCGGTTTTACAGAGAAGGGCTAGGGTGGCAGCCACATTAAATGACCCACACTTTTTCCTCCTGTGTGTGAACACAGCCCTCCCCCACAAAACACCCCATGGTGAGGGGGGGCTTCCCAGACTCCCCCAGCTGTTCCCTCCAGGCTGGGCTGGAGCAGTGCAGACGATCCCTGGTCTGAAATGAGTGTTTATTGCTTGTACCGTACAAAGAGGAGGAGGTCAGTGGGGAAACATACACACATGAGGAGGAAAAAGACACCCCCAAAACCACCTACCGCACCCCACTGCCTGTGAACTGCCTAGTCCAGGAGGTGGGGTAGAAGATCAAAACCATGAAAACTAAATTCCAAACACCCAGAGGTGTTGTGGGAGAAGGGAAGGGAAGACATGGGCAGGGCAGAGGGTGAACCCCTGCACTAATGAATCAGGCGCTCGGGATAGGCGTTAGGCCCGAGCCCACTCACACGAGTTCACGCACGCACATGTGCACAGGGCCATGAGCAACTCTATGAGCTCAGGATGCTCCTGACAGTGCAAGGCACAAACCAGGACCCACAACACTGACTGAACTCTCACTCATCACCTTAAGGCTCCAAAACAGGGGCTCTGGAGATGGGAGTGGGAGGTCCCATCCCAATGCATACCAGGGAGCGCCCATCCCCACCCCCAAACCCCAGCTGAGTCCACCAGACCCAATACTGTCTCAGGTGGTGTGATGCGTCCTCTGCCCTCCCCTCCAAAGGGGCTGGGTAAGGCCGACTGGAAGCCTTGGTAAGGCACGGAGCTGAGCCGGGAGAGCGCTGGGGAAGTGGGAGGGAGGGCCAGGGGGCTCCCAGTCCCGGCTCTCCCGCAGCACCCAGAGCCCTGCCTGTCCTTGGACATTATTGCTTTTCTGCCCCATAGGGTAGGGTGGTGGCAGGTGGACTGCCTCCGGCCAGGCTCCGGCCTCGGGTAAGGCTGGAGCTGGAGCGCTATCTGCCAGGAGGAAGGCCTCCATCACAGTCTTTGTCTGGAAGAGCAAGGCACCCTGCCCGTGAATCCCAGTGGTCCTGCGGCTCCAGGGTGCTGGCGGTGATTCAGACCCCAGTCTCCACTCTCCCAAGAGGCTGTCCTTGGGCAGGAGGCCGAGGCCCTAAGCAGCACTAGACACAGGCCTGAAGGAGGAACGAAGTGCAGGAGGAGAGGGAGGACACAAACCAACATGGCAAAATCAAGTTTTCCTTAAAAGCCACCAAGCGGTGGGGGCGGCTGCGCACGCACATGCCTGTGGCAGCAGAGGGCCGCTCACTCGCGGATGCTGGCTGAGTAAGAGAACTGGGGAAAGTGTGTCCGCTGGTCCAGCTCCAAAGAGCCCAGGCTGTCATCTGTGGGTCAGGAGGAGACACAGTGGGGATGACAGGTCTGGACACCCACTCCTCCCTGAGGAAGCACTGTAGGAAGGCCCGTGTGGGGACCACAGCTGGTGGGTCAGCCTGGGGACTGGCCTCAGCCACGGCCTCCCAGGACGCTCGGGCGGGAAGCCTGGTGTGCACAGCGGCTTGCTGCCACCGAGGACTGGGCTGGATTCTGCCCTCCCCCACAGCTCTGACCCAGTCCTGTCCCTCAGCGCAGACCCTCCCATGGCGCCCTGCCAAGCTCTCCCTCTGTGTGTCCCTCCTGCAGGAACATATCTGACCCGCTGTGACTTGGCAACGGATCTTAGAGCCACCACCCAGACCCAGAGAAGGCAGGCACACAGGGTCCTGCTCGAGGGGCCCAAGGGAGATCCCTCCTCTCCGCCACCTGGCCAGACCCAGGTGCAAAGGAGCTGCAGACACTCACAGCGGTCTGGGGGTGTGATTGTGATGGACTGGGCGGTGAACTCATCATCAAAGTACCGGGTGTCCACCTCCGAAGTGACCTGAGGTTTGAAGGGTGGTGGGAGCTGCCGGAGGAGAGAAAAGGTCAGGTTCAGGGATGCCAGGTCACCTGTGAGCAGGCGAGGCCTGTGGGCAGGCAAGATATCTCACCTTCTTCTGTACCACGTCCTGCCAGTTGATGCCGAGAAAGAACCTGTGTTCCATGAGCTCTTGGGCATCGCTGGGCCCCCCGCCGAGCCTGGGCAGAGACAAGTGTCAGCACTCACTGGGCGTCCATCTCACCTGGGACTTCCGGCCCTACACAGCCTTTGATGATGCTGTCCTGGCCACAAACCACTTCTCGTGGCCTGGGGTCAGAGACACTCAGCTCGAGCCCAGAATGACGGGGTGCCGGGCCGCTTGGAAGGAAGCAGACTTACAGCTTGTTTCAGCCAGGTACAACCGGCAGCCCTAGCCAGGCGCTGGGCTTCCATAGAGCTCAGTGCCCAACAGAGGCGGGGGATGGGGGGGATGCTGGGCAGCCTGTGGGACACCACTGCCAGCCCACACTTGAGTGTGCCTGTGGACACGACCCCGGCAGGCTGAGGGGACAGAGCCCAGGCCCCACCTCTGCTTGGGGTCCTTCTCCAGCAGTCCAGCCAGCAGGGACTTGGCCTCGGGCCCGAGCGTCCTTGGGAAGCGGATCTCCTCCATGAGGATGAGCTCAAAGAGACGCTCGTGATCCTGATTGTAGAAGGGCAGGCGGCCGCACATCATCTCGTACATGACCACGCCCAGCCCCCACCAGTCCACTGCGCGGCCGTAGTCGTTGTCCTCCAGCACCTAAGGGAGGGGCAGTTATCGGCCAGGCAGGGGCCTCAAGGACAGCAGCTCTTCCCTGGAGGCCCCTCTGCCCTCGGCCTGCACCTCCCGCCCCAGCACCTCGGGAGCCAGGTACTCTGGGGTCCCACAGAAGGTCTTCATGGTGGCCCCGTCGCTGATGCCCTCTTTGCACAGGCCGAAGTCAGTGATCTTGATGTGTCCATCTTTGTCCAGCATGAGGTTCTCCAGCTGCAGGAAGTCAGTGTATGAGGGACGTCCAAGTCACTGTGACATTGGGGGCTCCTGGGTATCAGCCCCCTGAGACCAGAAGCCCTCTCCCTCCCCACCCACTCTTCTCTTCTTTAAGACATGCGTGTGGTGCACAGGGAGGTCAGACCTTCCTGAGCTGACCACTTTTTTTAAAAAAAACAAAAAACAACTTCTTTTTAAAAGGAGCTTTTAAAATTTTTCTTTATTAAGCAGAGAGATACAGAGAGAGAGAGAGAGAGAGAGAGAGAGAGAGAGAGAGAGAGAGGTGAGAGAGAGAGAACACCAGGGCCACCTTGTGGGTCTGGCTTATGTGGGTCCTGGGGAATTGAACCTGGGGCCTTAGGCACTGGAGGGAAGTGCCTTAACCGCAAAGCCATCTCTCCAGCCCCCCCCCCAAAACATTTATTGATAGCTTCCATAATCATATACCATAAGCCATATGACTCCCTACCCTCTCAATTAGTCTGTTTTGTTTCGGTGTCACCATCTTTTCCTCCTCCCCTGTGTGTAGGTCTTGTCAGGCACTGCAAAGTCATGAATATCAAGGCCATTGTGTCTGGAAGTTTGCATCGTGAGCAGTCCTAGCCTTCCTCCGGCTCTTAAAATCTTTCCCCCTCCTCTTCTCAATAGACCCTGAGCCTCGCAAGGTGTGACAGTGCTAACACTCCACTGTCACTTCGTCTGCCCACTATTTTTTGACACAGGGTCTTACTGGCCTGAAGCTCAGCCTGGTGAGGCAGCAAGCCCGGGGAATTCAGTGCTGGGATGGCAAATGCCACATAGGCAGTGGGGCTGTAACTCGGGTCCTTCTGCTGGGGAAGCAAGGGCCTTCGCTCCCAGCTGCAGTCTAACGGTCAGTATGAGAGGCGCTATCTGAGGGGGGTTGCTTGTTTCTCTGAGACAGGCTCTCACTCTGGAACCCAAGCTCGTCTTCAATCCTCCTAAGAGCTGAGATTACAAGAAGCCTACACTCTTCAGTTTTCCTCTAAACTTTTAGTTAGTTATGAAACACACAACAAAATTTACACATTTACACACATATATAAATAATATAAAATATGTATTTTGGTTTTCCAGGTAGGGTCTCGCTCTAGCCCAGGCTGACCTGGAATTCACTCTGTAGTCTCAGGGTGGCCTTGAACTCACGGCCATCCTCCTACCTCTGCTTCGCAAGTGCTGGGATTAAAGGTGCTCACCACCATGTCCAGTTAAATAATTGATATTTAAAAATAGATATAATACAAATGGGCAGCGTGGCAAGGCCTTTTGTGACCGCCACCAGGTCAGGTTCCAGTAGCCCCTGAAATCCTACTGCCCAGTTATCAACCGCTCCTCTCACACTGAGAGGTAACTTGTATTTCCTTGCTTGTTATAACAGGTCTGCTGATGTCCAGTGCTGGGGACAGAACCAGGCCCTCGTGCACGCTTGGCAAGTTCCCTATCACTGAGCTGCACCCCCAGTTTCTTCTTTACACTTTCTTTTTCCCCCCAAATATTTATTTATTTGCAAACAGAGAGGGAGAAGGGAGAGAGGGGGAAAGGAGAGAGAGAGAGAGAGAGAGAGAGAGAGAGAGAGAGAGAGAGAGAGAGGGAGGGAGGGAGGGAGGGAGGGAGGGAGGGAGGGAGGAGCATCTGGCTTTCCGTGGATACTAGGGAATAAATACTTGGGGGGAACTCAGGCTTTGCAAGCAAGCACCTTTAACTGCTGAGCCACCTCCCAGCCCCTCTTGAGAGTCTTAGCGTCTCATGCTCACCTGTGAACAGCACTGGATCCATCTCTCCCTGAGTCGGCTCAGGAGACCTGAGTGTGTGGACAGTGGTGCTTTGGGCAGCATGAACACTGTTCCCCTGAGTGTGTGCACCTCCTAGGTGAATGGCTGTCCCTGCTTCTGTGCACCCAGTGAGCTGTGACAGATAGCTGGCATGCAGCTTCGGTGGCACTGTCAACTTAGCTGTGTTCACGCCCAGCTCACCTTGATGTCACGGTACACCACGTCCCTGGAGTGCAAGTACTCGAGGGCCGAGACGATCTCTGCTCCGTAGAAGCGGGCCCGGTCCTCCGTGAAGACACGTTCCCGGGACAGGTGGAAAAAGAGCTGCAGAGGAAGGGGTGGAGGCACACATCAGCCATGGCAGGGAGGGAGGACCCCACCGCACAACACAGGCTCCACACATAGACAGGTGCCCGCCAGAAGGCCAGGTGAAGAAAGAAAGCAGATGGGGGCTGATGGGGTGGCACTCGCCAGCAACCCACTCAGGAGTTCAAGGTCAGCCTCGGTGACAGTGTGAGGGAGAGGGTGTGGGTGGGGACAGTGAGGGTGAAGGAGGGAGGGAGTGTGGCAGTAGGAACACAAAGAGCAACAGTGAGAAGACTGAGGAAGCTGGAGGAGGGAAGTGAACACCTAGAAGGTGGGCTCCATCTTGTGCAGAACAGTGAGCATGAAGAGCAGAGGAGCTCACCCAGTAGGTGAGCCCTAGAAGCCCTCTCCTGGCCCTATTCTGCCCCTCAGCCTCTGCAGCTGGCTGGGGATCCTGCCAACAAGGAGGAGGAGCTGCCTAACCTTGTCAAGCCTGCCCCCCCCCAAAGAGGGAGGCCGCCTGTCTGGGAGGGGCCAGCAAGTCTTCACCCTCCACCTGGCTCACACTCACCTCTCCCCCATTGGCATACTCCATCACGAAGCACAGGCGGTCGTGGGTCTGGAAGGCGTACTTCAGGGCCTGTAGAGGGAATCAGGGCGCTAGGGCAGGGAGGAGGAGTGCCGGCTGGAGAAGGCCCTGGATGTACTTAGCAACTGAGACCAGAACTGGCCCCCTCACCTATCACTTGGCTCCCGCCCACTGGCTGGAGTCTGTAGTCCAAAGCGGGGTCTCCCCAGCCCATTTGCTCCTAGAAAGTAATCTCCTACCTGCGCCAGGTGGTGAGCACCCTCTCTCAACCACAACCCTAGACCACCCTTGTCCCACTGCAGGCAGTCTGGAGAGCCCGTGACACCTTGGGCCTATGTCAGAGCTGTGCTCACGGGGGCAGAACTTCGGATCTCTCCCAGACCTTCCTCAAAGCTGGGCGCAGGGTCAAGAGACTCACAGTGAGGAAGGGGTGTCTGGTGTTCTGAAGGACCCGGCTCTCGGTGACCGTGTGAGCAACTTCATCCTGCAGACAGACAGACAGACAGACAAGTGAGGGTGAGGGGCTGGGGCCGCCATGCCTCTCCAGGCCACAGCAACCTGAGGCCACAGAGGCGCAAGAGCCAGGTAAGACCAGCTCCTCCTAGGCCATGTACAGGCCCTGACCAATGACACCCTAGACAAGGGCCAGTGGTTCTCCCAAAGCCAAGAGGTGAGCAGTCAACGGGACTTTACAATGCAAGGACTGGGCCACACGTCTGATGCAGGTCCCCAAGCATAGCTTGGTCTTGATGACCCGAAGGCCTGTGTGCTGGAGGCCGGCTTGCAGCACTGTGAGAGGTGGGGCCCACATCATGGGGCATGGCCTTAAACGGCTTCTGGAAACCTGGGCCCCTTTCTTCTCGGCTTTTTAGCCGCCAGGGGCAAACAGCCCTCCTCTGCCCACCATAAGCCTAAAGAACTGAGGTAGAACACCATTTCCTGGGTTCCCAGCTTCCCCTCAGGCTGTGTCACCCTGACAGCACTGGCTACAAGACCCCAAGAAGAGGGGCAGGAGGCCCTCCACGGCTCGCAAGAAGCACTAGTGAAAGCTAAGCCCTACAGAGCAGGAGGGTTCCAGAAAGGCCATTCTGAATCCTCGCCTGGGGAGACTGCTACTGGCTTCCGCAGGTCCAACCAGGGCTGCTGACCTCCCACAAGATGGGCAGTGCTCACTCGCTCGCTCGGGCTGAGACCAGCCACACCCAGAGTCTCCTCTTGAGTCTCCGTGTCAGCCGAGCCTGTTCCCTGATTGTTCCTAAAAGAACGCCGCCAGCAGGTGCTGCGCACGCCATCGTACTATGCACACTCAGTTATCATTGTGTTTCTAAAATTGAGCCTGAGTGGAATTCATGTGAAATATACAGCATTTATTAATGTATATGATGTTTAAAGGGTTTTGGTAAGCATTGTTAATTTCCTTGTTCATTTACTAGTGAAGGTTTTCTTCAATTAAATTTATCTTAAGCTTATTTTTTTAAGTTTTTAAAAAATTTTATTTATCGCCGGGCGTGGTGGCGCACGCCTTTAATCCCAGCACTCGGGAGGCAGAGGTAGGAGGATCGCGGTGAGTTCGAGGCCACCCTGAGACTACATAGTGAATTCCAGGTCAGCTTGGACTAGAGTGAGACCCTACCTTGAAAAACCAAAAAAAAAAAAAAAATTTATTTATTTATAAGGAGGGGGGAGAGAAATTGAGGTAGACAGAGAGAATGGATGCACCAGGGCCTCCAGCCACTACAAACAAACTCCATCCAGACACATACGCCACCTTGTGCATCTGGCTTTACAAGGGTACTGGGGAATTGAACCCAGGTTGTTATGCTTTGCTTGCTGGCAAGCACCTTAACTGCTGAGCCATCTCTCCAGCCCTTATCTTAAGCTTATTTAAAAAAAAAAAAAACTGTTCTAGTTGGGCGTGGAGGCTGAGGCAGGAGGATCGCCATGAGTTTGAGCCAGCCTGGGTCTTACAGAGAGAGTTTCAGACCAGCTTGGGCTAGAGGAAGACTTTTAAGTGCTTTGCTGGGAATCAAGCCCAGGGCTCATGCTTACCCACACCATGGAATTCTACACTCACTCCCCAAATTCACCACTCCTGAGTCAGCTTCCAGACAGCCCCTGCTGAGTGAAGCCCAGGCAGACTCTCCCATGACACACTCCACAGGGTGGCGTGGGGCACTCAAAGGCAAATCCAGGGCTCCCTGGGTTCAGACTCCCCTCCCTGATGGGGACCCAGGGGACAGACAGGATGAGTGGGGCAGCAGGTGGCACGGAGCCTGGTCTGGCACCAGACAGGGGCTGAAGTGGGTGGGTGTGGCCCAGCACCACACAAAAGGATGGAAGATCATGACTTTGTTATCTTAAGATGCTGACGCTAGGGGCAGGGACAGAACCCAGGGCCTTAGAGGCCATGGCCCCAGCTGAAGCAGCTAGATTTGAATCAGACTAGTTTTCCGAAAGACAGGAGATTCCCTGAGGAGAAAGAATCAGAGGTGACTAATGCTTCCTGCCATCTCCCAGCCACAAGCAAAGCCAATCGGCTTCCAAGCTGTGCAGCCCCGGTGGCCCACCTTGGCAATGATGACCTCCTTCCGCAGGATCTTCATGGCGTAGTAGCGGCCAGTGGCCTTCTCCCGTACTAGGATGACTTTGCCAAAGGTGCCCTTGCCGAGGAGTTTGAGATAGTCGAAGTCATTCATGGTCTGTGGCAGGGAGAGCACAACACCTTCAGAGTCTGGCGCTCGGCCCAAGGCCTACAGCTGGAGCAGCTGTGCTGAACCTGCAGTGGCCTAGGCTCTCCTAGGCACTGGCGGGGGGGGGGGGGGGGGGGGGGCAGAGCTTGGAGTGAGTCTTTATCCACTCAAGGCAAGTAGCTCCCCCGGGGCTGTCCCCCACTTCCTGAGTACCTGTAGCACTCACAACCTGAAACTCTCACCCAACAGGGCATCCATGAAGCCTCTTGCTGGATTCCTGCGACACTGCAGGTGCACTCCCGCCCCCCACCTGCACTCACCACTCTGGCCCGCGCCTTGCTCACGGCCACCTCCATCTCCTCAGCAGCACTGGAGTCGCTGGGGGAGCCACACTTGTAGTCCATGGAGTCCTCCCCGGGGGCCCGCTGCTTCAGGCTGTTGGCAACCATCTGAATGGCCCGCATCCATTCCTCTCTGTGTGGGGACACACGCGAGTCCTGAATACCCCTCCCAGCCTAGTCACAGCCCCACTGCCTGCAATGAGCAAGGCGGTGAGCAAACCCCTCTGGGCGTTTTGGTGAGATCGAGCCTGGCTGAGTGATGGGTCCAAGCCGAGGAGGTGGAGAGGGTAGGATTGGAAGAGAGATCATCCAGGGTGGCCTGGGGATCCTTGAAGTCAGGTGGCACTGACGTGATCAGAGAAGGGAGGAGACTGCTTTTGTTCAAGGCCCGTGCTCCTCTGACTTCCGCACAGCAAACAAGCTCCAATCTCAAGGCAGCAGCGCTATGGGAAGGAAACTGGAAGCCAAACAGCTCGAGATCTGACAAGGCAAGAGCTGGTGGGGTCCCCGGAGGGGACAGAGCTAGGGACCTGGACAGCCAGTGAAGTCAGTCCCAGAGTCAAGAACAATGCAGGACACTGAGAAATCAAGCTGCAGCTGAGCTGGAAGCCGCCTCCATGTTGACTAGCTGTCACGATGCTGGGAAGAGTTGGGTAGCCTATTGTCAAGAAATGTCTCAACCAGCAGTGGCCCTTGCAAACTTTACAGCTGCCAGCCAGGCTGGTGCCTGTCTGTTAGGGAGAAACCAACTGCCCTCTGATTGGACTGGAGGCTGCTCCATGGGAGGGGTTCATGCCTGGTGCTGAGAGCCTAATGAAAAGTGCATGGCTGGGGGAGATCTTAATTCCTAGGAGGAGGGGAGGGGGAAGGGAACTAGTACTTGTGAATGGCTAAAAGGATATATTATGCCCATCAAACTAACCCTCTTAGTACTTGTTTGAGGGTTTGATGCAGGTGCCCCCCACAAACAAATGAGTTCTGAATGATCGATCCCCAGTTGATGGCAGTTTGGGTATAAGAACCTTGTGGGAAGTGTGTTGTTGGGGGCGGGCATATGGGGGTCATAGCTAACTTCCCCTTGCTGGTGTTTGGCACACCTTCCTGCCACTATTTGCTGTTGTCCACCTGATGATGGCCAGGAAGTGATGTCCACCCTCTGCTCATGCCACCATTTTCCCTGACATCATGGCGTTTCTCCTTGAATCCGTAGCCAAAATAAACCCATTCCTCCCATAACTGCTTTTTGTTGGGTTCTTTGTTGCAGCAACGAGAAAGCTGACAAGAGTTTTGGTAGCAGTGGGATCGTTTGTAGCTCCTGGAACGCTGATTCTGTGGCCTTGGCCTTTTGGAACTGACTTGCAGGAGGAGGAATGTGGAAGGATTTGAAACCTCAGCCTAAGGAGATGCTTTGCAGTGCTGTGAGTACAGCTTCATGGACCATTCTGGTCAGAGTGGAAAGACCTGAATGCAGTAAGGACTATGAACTGTGAGGTTTGGCTTATGAGGGCGAGAAAGAACTTTTGTCAGGACTGATCTAGAAGCAGTTTGTGAGAGAGGCTTGCTTTGTGTAGAAATGGACTGGGGTGAGCAGGTGGAGATGGCCCAGAAAGAAATGAAATCTCTGGGCTGAAACAGCTGCCTGCTCAGCTGCAATTGTTCAGAGATGACAACCATTGAGAGTGGGCGAGGCGATCTGCATTGGGACAGCAGGCAGAATGTGGACTCTTTGAAGTGGGGCCTGAATGCTGAAGGAAGTTTCTTGCTCTTCAAAGTCGGCTTTGTTCCCACCTGGTACTACGGAGTGTAACAAATGTGGGAAAGCCGGTCAGCAGATGTGCAGCACAGTTTGTTTTTTGTGGGAGAGGAATGACCATGGGCAGTTTCGTGAAGCAGGCCTGTTGGATTGCCTGTGCAGAGACCCAGTGGAGCCAAGAGGATGAACCGTGGGGTTGCAATGGAGGCCCAGTAGATGTCAGGACTATGGAGGGCTGTCAAGAAGCGCTGCCAGCACTGGATGAAGTTTTCTGGGACTGTGAGTAGCTGAGCTGGAGGGCGGGTCTGGAACTCCAGGACACTTGTTACTGGTTAGAATTATTGGACTTGGAGTTAAGAGTTTGATGTTGGCCTGTCTGTTTTGAATCTTGAATTGCTTCAGTCTGTCTTTGCTGATGCCCAATGCCATCTTTTGCAGCATGAATATTCTGTGCCATTATGTTTTATGGCCAAATTGAAAGACCTTGGATTATGGGGATGTGTGAATATCTTTGAAACTAATAAAATCTGTGGGGAATTTTGGAGCTGAGCTGAATGGATTGCATTTTACATTGTGCTTGATTATTAGTTTGTGGGGGCCCGGGGCGGATAGTGATGGTTTCATCCAGGTGCTCCCCACAAATAAGTGTATTCTGCTTAACCCTCAGCTGATGGCAGCTTAGGTATTGGAACCTTGTTGGAGCTGTGCTGTGGGGGCGGGCCTCTGGAGGTTCTAGCCAGCTTCCCTTTGCCAGTGTTTGGCACACTCGCCTGCTGCTTTTGTCCACCTGATGTTGGCCAGGAGGGGATGTCCAGCCTCTACTCATGCCATCGTTTTCCCTGCTATGATGGAGTTTCCTCTCGAGTCCGTAAGCCAAAATAAACCCATTCCTCCCATCAACTGCTTTTGGTTGGGTTCTTTGTCACAGAAATAAGGAGTTAACTATTCTCACTTTTGGTTAGAGAAGCTTTTCTTTACAGATGGTGGTGACCACTGCCAAGACTCAAAACTCAGCAAAGTGCCTCTGAGAAGTGACAGTGAGTCAAGTGTTCAGCACTGAGACATCTCCATCACCTTCCAAGGCTCGGGGTCCATGCGGAAGAGAGGGCAGAAGGACACAAAGGGGCCTTGATATTCATGATCTCACAGTGCCTGACACTACCTACACATACCTGAGTAATAGGAGGAAAAAAAGATGACATCGAAATAGAAGAGAGACTGGTTGGAAAGAAGGGATTCAGAGGAGGGAGATTCAGGAGGGGAAAGAGAAGGGGGGAGTGGACTGACTTCTGTAGATTGTCTACATAGACGGACGTTCTCAATAAAAGGTTAAAATAAAGAATAAGCAAGCTCTGTCACTCAGATGTAGAAGCTGCTGCACAGGAAATTTTCTTCAATATTTACAAGTGGTTCTGTTTCTTAGTAACACTGAGTTGTCCACAACCCCTATATTGACCTGGCACACAGCAATTTGGGGAGTCTGAACCTCTGCATCCTACTTGTCTAGAAAAGTCACAGCAACAGGGGGAGCAGGACTGTTTCTAGAAGGAGCGCCTCCAGAGAGCAGCGCCAAGCTCCCAAAACCACAGCAAGCACAGCCAAGAACGGGAAGACCACCTGCTTGCCCCCCAAACCTCCTACAGGAAGTGCTGCTCTTGCTTTGGGGGAGCGGGGCTCACAGGGTGGTCATGAAGAGCAAGCCCCCACACTGGGCTGCTCTGAGCCTCTGGCTTCCTGGGTAGCAGGCTGGCCTTGACCCTGCTGAGACACAGACACCGCCATTTCTTGGTGTCACCTGCAGCAGAGAGGGCAGCTGCCGGCACATGGGGCTGCAGCTCAGGACTGAGGGAGCTCTGCATGTGGACACGGAGGGTCTGAAATGATCTCCTTTGTGAGCACAAAGGCAATTTTATCAGTTTGAGAGAAAAACAGCGAGGGGCAGGCAATCTGTGAACCTCAGCTGCTACAGGGGAGGAGAAGAAGTCAGCCATGGACTCAGCAAGCAGCCATGAGGCTGGGCTCTTCAAACATGGCCAGAATCCAAACAAGAGAAGGAAGAGGACAAAGGCACACCTCAGAAAAGCAGGGATGGCGAGCAGTGAAATGTGCCTTAGAGACACTGTGGGCAGGTAAGGGAAGGAGGGTGTAAGCAGGTGTGCTCACTGCCCAGCCCTGGCTGGCTCCAGGAGGGGCCTGGAGGCCTCTAATGAACACTGTTGAAGCGCCTCTTGGCACATTCCATGGAAGGAGCCAGCAGAGGGCGAGGGCTGGCACGGATAGTCCCCATTGCTGGAAAAAGAACCCAAAACCAAAGTGTGGGCTGTGGAGATGGCTCGAGTTCAGATTCCCAGAACCCACATAAAGCCGGATACTGTAGCCCTCACGTCTGAGTCTCACCTGGAAGCTTCTTTAAACAAGGTAGAAAGCAAGGAGTTGTCACCTGACTTCTACATGTGTACATATCCCCCCACCCCTCAAAACAAATAAACAAAGACCCACAACAGGGCTGAGGAGTGAGAAGGTGGCTCAGTGGTTCAAGGCCCCAGCACCCATAAAGCCACTTGCACAAGGTGGCTCATGCGTCTGACGTTTGTCTGCAGCAGCACAAGGCCCTGGTGCGCCCACACTCACTCTCCATCCTGATTCTTTCCTCCCTACTCTCAAATAACAAGTTTAAAAAATTTTACAAAGTCTAAAAAAACCATAGCAGTTTTTCTATGTCCAGTCGCTAGATTTACAAAGACCCATGGCTGTCCCCAAGGCCAGTTCCTACTCAGCTCCAGGCTTACTGAGTCCCACACAGCCAAAGCTTAGAGACTTCTGCTAATTCAATGCTTGTTTGCGAGGAGGGGGCTTTGCCTTCTCAAACTGGCCTTTCACTCATGAGATCATGGTTGTGAAACACAGGGGAATTTCATATCATGCTCTGTAACACAGGAAGTCCTAGAATACTGCCCCACCCACCCAAGAGGCTGGAGCCCCTAGAGCTCATGTCCTCAGCTCTGGAGTTCAGGGATTTATTCACATCTGCTGGGGGTGTCTTCTTTTTTATGTTTTTTTTTATTTAGTATGTTATTCATTTATTTATTATTTATTTGGGAAAGAGTGTGAGAGAGAAATAGGCAGACAGTGAGAGAATGGGCCTCCAGACACTGCAAAGGAGCTCCAGACACATATGCCTCCTTGTGCATCTGGCTGTATGTGGGTCCTGGAGAATTGAACTTGAGTCCTTCTGCTTTGTGGGCAAATGCCTAATTGCTAAGCCATCTCTCCAGTCAGTCCTTTTCTGTTTTTTAAAAGTATTTTATTTTCAGGGAG
>PVHP010028194.1:0-23097 GCA_004024765.1 Zapus hudsonius | reverse complement strand
GCATGCTCATGGATAGGGAGAATCAATATAGTAAAAATGGCAATCCTGCCAAAAGCAATTTACAGATTCAATGCCATGCCGATAAAAATCCCAACCTCTTTCTTCACAGACATAGAAAAACTAATCTCTAAATTTATTTGGAAGGGCAAAAGACCTCGGATAGCCAAAACTATTCTAAGTAAAAAATCCCACTCAGGAAGTATCACCATGCCTGACTTCAAAACATATGACAAAGCCATAGTATTGAAAGCAGCATGGTACTGGCATAAAAACAGAAAGACAGATCAATGGAACAGAATTGAAGACCCAGCTTTGAATGGAAGTAACTTCAGTTATTTGGTCTCTGACAAGGGGGCCAACAATGTATGCTGGGCCAAAGATAGCATCTTCAATAAATGGTGCTGGAGTAATTAGATAAACACGTGTAAAAAAATGAAAATAGACCCACTCCTTTCACCATGCACACAGATCAACTCCAAATGGATCAAAGACCTCAATATCAAGCCTGTAGCCCTGAACACCCTGAAAGAAAAAGTAGGAGGAACCCTACATGAGATAGGAGTAGGGAACAACTTCCTGAGCAAATGTTCCCAGGAAGTGCAACAGTCACTTAATCAATGGGACCTGATCAGGTTCAAAAGCTTCTGTACAGACAGAAACACCATTCTCAAAGTCAATAGTCCCCCTTCAAATTGGGAGATGATTTTCTCCAGCTACAACTCAGACAAAGGCCTAATTTCCAGAACCTACAGAGAACTCAAAAAAATTAATAACAAAAAAACAAACTGCCCCCTAACAAAATGGGGCACTGATCTCAACAGAGAATTCACGGAGGAGGAAACACAAATGGCCTTGACTCATCTAAGAAAGTGATCAGCATCCTTAAGCATCAGGGAAATGCAAATCAAAACCACAATGAGATACCATCTTACCCCTGTCAGAATGGCAATCATAAAGAAAACCAACAACAATTGTTGCTGGCGAGGATGCGGGGAAAAAGGAACCCTCATTCACTGCTGGTGGGATTGCAAACTTGTTCAACTGCTATGGAAAGCAGTGTGGAGACTTCTGAACAGAATAGACATAGACCTTCCAATGGACCCAGATATCCCTCTACTAGGCATCTATCCACAAGATGTCACATCTCAACACAAAAACATTTGTACAACCATATTTATAGCAGCTCAATTCATAATAGCCAAGAATTGGAATCAACCCAAATGCCCATCCATGGAGGAATGGACAGAGAAACTGTGGTATATTTACATGATGGAATTTTACTCTGCTGAAAGGAAAAATGACATATCAAAATTTAGGAAAAAATGGTCTGACTTCGAGCAGATCTTACTAAGTGAGCTCTCAAAAGAACAGAGAATTGAATGCCGCATATTCTCCCTCATATGTGGTCCTTAACCAGGATAACCATTTTCTTTATGCAAACTAGTAGAAAGAAATGAGATGTTATGAATGAGGGGTAAGGGATGGGGAAGGGGAATGGCTTAAGCATAAGGATAAACCATATTAGGTTCAAAACTATAAAATCTTTACGAGCATACTGCAATGTATTGAGAAAGTAGTGAGCATCGCCTGGCAACAGGGGCCATGAGTAGTAGGGGAGAGAGTCTAAGCCTGTGAATAATTAGATCAGCCTGACAACCCCTGGTTTCAACCACTGGTTCATTTCCTCTCTGAGCTGTTGACCAAAGCGACTAATGAGATTCCAACAAGACAGAATTCTGTCAAAGCTCTTTAGTACCCTCCCCATGCCTGAGGCAAAATCCTGTTGCTGAAGAAACCAGAGAATGCCTTCTATCAGCATCGAGAGACCCTTCAACATCCGGAACGGTTTGCAGCCCCCAGAAGGCAGTTAGTGTAGTGCTGGAAGGCACTGCACAGGCTGCCAGGGGAAACTGATCAACGACAGCTGGAGTAAACAGAGACCACTGACAGGAAACACAATCTGCGGTCATGAGTAGGCTGACCACACCTCCTACTGGGAGAGAACAGCAAACCAAGAAAGGAGTACTTGTGTAATGGAGGAGCCTGGGCCTGGGGGAGACAATCAACAGCTTTCAAATTCGGCCAATTTTCCACTCAGTTAGGGGGACTCCTTGTCTGGAACTTGGGATTCAGGGCGATAGGCACCGGATCCTATACTCTTGGGCTCCCAAGACAAGTTGCATTATGGGAGCGATTGACGGGGAGGCTACTAAAAATAGAATCTAGGTAATCCAGAATTGTGTATATTTGTTAACCTACACTGATCTCACTCTCCAACAGAGATTGTGTTTGTATTTTTCAGGATGCAGCGAGAGAGCTGGGGCCCATCTTACCCTACCAACCTACTGTAGGCCGATAGCTGAGATTCTGGCAAAAGAGGAGCCACCACAGTCATTTCGGGGAGGATCCATATGGAATCCCACAGAGAATGTGGGTATGAACAAGGGACCCACAGCCACAGCCATTAAATCAACACAGGATAAGCCAGTAAGACAGAAACCAATGATTTTCGACACAAAGACCCCTAAACTCACAACCTTAAAGCAGCCTTAATACTCATCCACCACGACTCAGGGAACTATGCAGAAGAGGGGGCGGAAAGATTGTGAGAGCCGTGATGGGGGAGATTATCCAGAGGCATGGCCAGGAGAACCTGGCTGAATACTAGGCTATCCATGGTCCCCTGTCACAAGTTGTGATCCAGATGACCCATGGAGGAGGTTACCCAGCGGATTGGGGAGGGGAGGGCAGTGGGGAATTAGGGATAACGACTCATTGTTTGCCCATTAAATACTCATTATGGACAATAAAAAAAAATACAAAAAAAGAGCAAAACAAAAAGAAAAAGGAAATTAAATTTGATTTTTTCAAGTTTGAAAGCACCCTAGCTAACCTCAGAAATTTTCATATATCCCTAAAGACTGGGCTGTTCCATAGATATGAGAGTTTATCTACTTCTCATTGATCCTTCTCCTATTAGGGAGCTCTAGAAGCATGTGTCTCTTTTTTACCTTTTCATTAATTATTCAGCATTAAATCCAATTTTGCTTAAAAGATTGGAAGCAAGATTTTAAGTGCTTTTAGAACTAATTTGCTTTCCCTGTGTTTAGGCTAAAATTGCCATAATAATAGAATCTGTTAAATACTATCAGTCACTAGAAACTAAGCTCTTGATTGTACCATTTCTAAGGTTCAGTCCAGGCTCTTTATATCATTGGTTCTCAAATTTCTTATTTCTGGGCCTCTTTAAACTTTCAAAATTATTCCAGCAATCTGTTCACAGGGGTAGTATTTATCAACATATAACCACATTTGAAATTAAAACAGAAAAATTCTAACATTTACTGAATTCATTTCAAAATAATGAGTACATCATGTTACCATAAGTAGCATAATGTATAAAAATTAGCTATATTTTCCAAATCAAAATAATTAGTGAGAAGTCACACTACTTTTACATTTTTACAAATTTGTTCAATATTTGACTTAATGGATGCCAACTGGTTACCCTATTTGTCCTTGAACTCACTGTTGCAATACCAAACATTTAGTTTCTAGGCAATTTCTTTGTACTTCATGAGAAAATGAGGGTGGGAAGGGCAAGTGACATCTTGGTGACATTATAATAATTTTCAATTCCTGATTCTTCACAAGGTCTCTAGGTTATCTCTCCCCAGGTCTCCTCCGACCATATTGTGAGAACGGTGCTCTACTTAAAGCTGCATAGATACAAGTGTGTTCATGTCGTCTCACATTTTTCCAGGAGCTGAATCAGATGCCTAACACATGGCACTAAATGCGCCTTGGATGAAAGAACTTTCTTGATGGCCGTTGGTGGCCCTTTATGCCAGAGTGATGGACAGAAATCTCCTTGGACCTTTCAAGGGGAGTGTCCAAATGTCCAGTGAGGCCAGTAAGCAAGGCCACAAACATGGTGGGCCCTCTGTTTCAACAATCCTCAATACTCCCTTATTCAGAAAGGCAATGCTTATTCCTAAATAACTAAAGGTACCTTCAGGAATGGAGCACCTTTCATCTCCACCACGGACTGTCCCAAAGACAGCTGTGTGAACTTACTCACCATGCTTCAAAGAAAATGGTGTATTGGCGCAACTAATAATGGCCAGACACCTGTGACTCACCACTGACTCTTGCTGCCATAGTCAGCCACCACTGGGATGAATCTTCCAATCAGGCACAATTTTGGGGAGGAAACTATTTATTGGAATAACAGATCCAGGGGACGTTCCAAAAAATGAAGGAAAGGGCTGGCCCCCTTTCACAGATCCAAGCAGAGAGACAGAGGCCCAGCACCTCCAAAAGCAAGCAAGCAACTATAACTCACAAAACAGCAGGACGGCCAGACTTCAGCTCTGGCTGCTTTTTACATATGTATCCCTAGAATTTTGCATCCAATTTAGAAACACCTCAGGGCCAGACCCCAGGTCAAAGGCTGGATGGAGACAGTTCACAATTATAATAAACCTTTGATTCTATTGGGGGACATCTATTCAAACTACCACACTTGCCAACCACTTTGTATGTATGTAATGTGAAGGTATTCTGAACTTTCACTCTGGCACATCACTATTAGATAAAAACGTTTGGGTGGCTATTCTTTACTGCGATAATTGTTTATAACTAAACCTGATCTGAAAGACTGAAATGAAACAATATCAACATAAAAGAAGTTCTACCACTCATTCCTCAAGCAATTACAGATTGACTAATCTGCCCCAATCCCTCCAAGAGATGTACTAACCAAGGGGTATGAACCTATGAACTGCACTATACTCATGGGATGCTGACCTTTGGGACCAGTGCACACACACCCGAACTAATGACAATGATCACGAGTTTCTACTTCTATTTTTGGTGTGTCTGCAAAGCGTTATTTATCAGTTATACTTATCATTAAAATTATGCAATTTGACCAAATATTTCCTGAGAAGGATGAGGATAAAAGGAAAGTTGTTTCTGTTAGAATGGAAATGACCACCATGAGAGACCGCTCTGAAAGGAAAAGCTTGAATAGAAGGAAAAGGACCCCCGAGCTCCAGGCTATCTCCCAAATGGGAAACAGCGAAAGGCAAGATCAAGATCAGGGTTTTAAGGGGACTGTCCAGCTTGGGGGAAGCACCCGGTGGTCACATAGCTCTCAGCATCAGGAAGGACAGTGCCTCCTGGCAGACAGAGTTACAGCAGGTGGGGGGCTTTATCTCCTGCTCAGGAGGCAGGCTTTGGTTTGGGTGTTGAAACTTCCCTGGCGGCTGGTTGGGGGAGAGGACCAGGGTGTTGCCTGAATTCCAACCTAACAGTTTCTATAATCTCAGCTGAATGTTTCCAGAAAGTGACAGTTAAAGCAAGTTCCTGAAGAATGTTAGAGATGAATTAGGTCTCTGTGTTACAAATTTTAAAGGACAGGAGAAAATGATAAACTGAAAGAAGGATTTTGTTCTCAGCAGAAATTCTTTTTTTTTTTTTTTTTTTTTTTTTTTTTGGTTTTTCGAGGTAAGGTCTTGCTCTATCTAGCCCAGGCTGACCTGGAATTCACTATGTAGTCTGAGGGTGTCCTTGAACTCATGGTGATCCTCCTACCTCTGCCTCCCGAGTGTTGGGATTAAAGGCGTGCGCCACCACGCCCGGCTCAGCAGAAATTCTTCTACAGTATGTCTATACCACTTTGTTCAAGAATTTGAAATTTTTACATGATTCAAAATAAGTCAATTTTATGCAAGACAAATGATACTTCAATCCATACTCAGGAAAGAACCTTGCCTTGTAAAGAAAGATTGACAAATGAATGGTCATTTATGTTTTCAATAAAAAATAGAATGTATCAGTTATGTATATAACTTCTTTTTCTTTTGAAAGACATGATTTTTATTTTTAACCAATTTGCTGAGAACTTTTTATAAAGCTGTGATTTGGAGTCTGTGGAAATATATAAAGAATGCGTAACTTTTATTTGGAAGAAGCTTTTCTCAAAATAATTAGAAGCTAAAAAAGCAGTTAGATGTGGTGGGACATATCTGTAACCCAAACACTTGTGAGGCAGAGGCAGTAAGCATTCAAGGCCAGGCTGTTACCACACAGTAACAACAGTATTGGAGGAGAGAGAGGAGGTAAGCAAGCTAAGTCTAGTGAATGCTAATGTTGCTTACAGTAATGTAAATTATAGAGTTATTATAAATGTGATAAAAATTTATATAGCACATGTGGTGCTGGAACCACCAGGAGACTGCAAGAAGGGAGTCAGACATGAGCTTACTTGGAGAATTGATAAGCTGGGCTCTCTTTTTGTAGCGTGTGCCTTTCCAAAGATGATCCAAAGTGAACTCACTGAATCTTTCATGAGAATGTCCCCATACTTCATGATCACATCTGACCTTCCTGCTTCTCTACATTTCCTGTTCCCCCAAATCCAGCAAGCAAGCAATTCGATATTTTAGTTATTATGTATTTTCATGTTTGACTTCTCAAATGCCCAGCTGATTGTCTCTGAAAATTCTCCTTCCTTAAATTCATTCTGTCAATTTCAAAGGCTATCTTAACTATTTGACCTTTGACTACTGTGCATTTGGATATGTTGTTCCAAGTCTTTATTGTGGAGTTTACCCCAATTTAAAAACTGCAAAGATTTTAGGATGTATTTGTACTCTAGCAGATTCCCCTTTTAAAGCTACTTCTTTTTTTAATATGTTATTTAGTTATTTGCAAGCAGAGAAAGATGGAGAGAAGAGCAACAGAAAGAATGGGTCCGCCAGGGCCTCCAGCCACTGTGAACAAACTCCAGATGCACATACCTCTTTGTGCATCTGGCTTATAAAGCCATTTCTTGAATCACATACCTGGGCCTCTTGAGTTCAAAACTTTTGAAAAATCAGCTGCTTGGTCTTTTCATTTCCACATGTCTTACACTCTTTTCTGGCAGTTCAAAGGCTGTTTTTTCATCTTCTTTCAAAATCCAAGTTAAACATATATCTTTTTCCTTTACCAAAACAGGAACATACTATGTGTTTGTTTCCTTGGTGATTCTGGTCACTTAAATATTTCATAAGTATCTTTCTTGGGGAGAAATTGCTGATCTCCATCCTTGGGCACAGCTGTTTCTAATAAATTGAAACTATCCAATTTTCCATTTTTAAACATACAGAGTGGTTTTTAACTAATCCAGATATGTAGAGCCTCTGTCTTCAGGGTGCGAAAGTATCATCTTCTGCTTTTAAAACTACTCTTTCATTCACTGTAGTCAATATTCTTTTAATATTATGTCATTTGAGAACTCTCATTTTCTATTCTTAAACAATTATTGGCATTCTATTCTAGGACAGCTCTTCTATGTGTTACATAATCTCATCATATTTCAATGAGAGGAAAAATAATAGTAATGGATTTTTTATTCAAACTGCAACAATTGTTACCCAAATAGCAATACTTCTTATTGGCATTTATTCCATTGGTCTCCCTTTATTATGAATTAAACATTGAACTTCCTTTCTTCTTCAAATTTCAACATATTCATAGATATTTTTTAATGTTTACATAGTATTCTCCCTTGCCAAGCTTCTCATGAGTACACTGAGGAGAGTATTATGTCAATAACGATGTTCTCAAATTGTGGCCAGATTATTATTTTTCCAGATCTGGTCTTTTTTTAAATTTCTGTACTCTATCAATTGACCAATCACCACTTAAATCAATATTCCCAATCCCAGGTGATTCATTTATTTTCTTAAAAACCTAAATAACTTTTGGCCTCTGTTCCAGACTCTATGGCTCTGTTCTCTACTTCAAACATTGTTTTAGCTTGCCTTATGTCACTTTCATAATAAGAAAGAATATGGGGCTACAGTGCGTACCTTACACATTGAAAGGGCAAAGGGAGACATTCCATAAGAGCCAAAGAGAAACAGAATCACAAAGAAAGATGACTTCTCCACATTAAGTCCCTGAGAAACTAATTTGAACATTTATAAAATGTGTTTTACAGGAAGATATAGTAACAGTAGAAAAGCAAAGGGCTGGAAAGATGGATCAGTAGTTAAGGAACTGGCCTATAAAGCAGAAGGACCTGAGTTCAATTCCCAAGTACCCATGTAAAGCCAGATGCAAAAGGTGGCGCATGCATCTGGAGTTTGTAGTGGCTAGAGGCCCTGGCATGCCTATTCCCCCCCCCTCTCATAAATAAATAAAATATTTTTTAAAATTAGTTATATAACCTGTGAGAGTTTCTCTAGTACTTAGGGTGATGTAAACTAGCAGATGATAATCAGCATCTTTGGTGGACATCATTGGCCAAAGCCTGAAACCAGTGTGGGAATGTATAATTTATCTGGTACAAAGCAGCATTTGTTTGATCTGGAAAGGTAATGGCCATCCCCAAGGCTGATGGGAAAATCACCTGTGGTGGAGAATAAAGATGGTCAAGTCCAGCACCAGCCAAAAGGACGAAGCCAGGCTGCTCCTGCAGACCTCCTCCGAAATTCCACTGCAGAAGGATTACTTAGAACTGTTCATACCTGTAACTCATGCTTGGGAAGCTGAGGCAGGAAGATTACAAATTCAGGGTCATTGAGAACTATGTAGCAATAGATTATCTCAAAAAATACTTGAGATAGACCAGGGAGATGGCTCAGTGATTAAAGGTGCTTGCTTGCAAAGTCTGGCCAGCCTGAGTTTGATTCTCCAGTACCCATATATATGTGAAACCAGATATAAAGTGGTGTGTGCATCTGGAGTTTGTTTGCAGCAGCATGAAGCCCTGGCCTTTATCCTCAGAACTTAAAATGCTTTTTTAATTTTTTCAAGGTTTGGCCAGGCATAGTAGCATACACCTTAAATCCCAGCACTCCAGAGGCAGAGGTAGGAGGATCACCATGCGTTCACAGCCACCCTGAGACAACACACTTAATTCTAGGTCTGCCTGGGCTAGAGAAAGACCACAACTCAGAAAAAATAAATTGTTTTCAAGGTTTAGGAAGATAGCTGAGTTAGTAAATTGCTTGCCTTACAAGCATGAGAACCTGAGTTCAAGCTCCAAAACCCATGCAAAATTGCCAGGCAAGATACCACATGGTTGTAACCCAGTGCTGGGAGGCCAGGACAGGTGAATCCCTGGGGCTCACTGGCCAGCCAGTCTAGTCAGGTCAATGAGTACTGGCCTCAAGAAAAGGTGGACTACATTCCTAAAGAACAACCTCTGGCCTCCAAACCTGCAGGCACCCAATATGACCCCCCCACCCTTGACACACATTAAAAAAAATACTTTGAAAGCAAAGCATTTATTAATTCATTGACATGGAAAGAGAATAAATTCCCTTTATTATTAATAAGCCAGTTCAAAACAATTCTATGCATTCTAATGAAACTTGTGAGGAAAACATAACATTTCTGGAATGGTCACTACCTTTGAGATGCATAGGAAGCTGTTGTTACCTGACATAAATTCTGCAGTTTTTTAAAGTATTAAACTTTGGGAAGTCAGGCAGATGTTAAAATGAAGTTTTATTTTAAAAAAATGGGAACAATTATCTACTTTCACTAAATGCTTCCAGCCTCTTGATTCACTGTGGATTTTGAAAACATTTTTTTCCTTGAAAAACAATAAATCTGGCTCCATCCGGCAGCTAAGCACCCTGTTGCAGGCCTACACTCGGGTGCACCGCCTGGAAGCAGATGAACTCTGGGAATAGTCCTGGAAGTATTTGCTCACTTACAACTGGTTTAATGGGAAAAGCGTTAAGCCACATCCTGTCGTGTCCAAATGCCTTTTTCTCACAACAGAAATAAACTTTACTAACCAGCACAATTATCTTACTACCTACTGGAAAGTCTCTAGGAAAATGATTCCCCCCGTGATAACAAGAGCTGGAGCCAATTCCAATCATCTGAAACAAATAGCCACAATCATCCAGTACAAAACTCATTACACAAAGATTGCTTTATAAACTAACACAAAACTAAAAATTCTTCATATTAAACCATGGGCAATTTCCCATTGCAGCCATTGACAGAAATATCCATGGTGAATGTCTTTGCTATGTTTAAAGGGGCAAAATTCCCTTCTCTACTTGGTAAAAAGAAGCATTAAATTGTCATGAAAATAATAAACTATTTAAAAATAAAATAATATCCACAGGGCTGGAGAAATGGTTCAGCAGGTAAAGACACTTGCCTGGAAAGCCAATCTGGGTTCAGTTCCCCAATAATCACATAAGACCCGATGCACAACATGGCACGTGAATCTGGAATTCATTTGCAGCAGCAAGAGGGCCTCCCTGTACATTGTCTTTCTCCTATTAAGCAAATAAAAATATTTTTAAAAATAATATTCATATTGAGACATACTAAAAACAGCACCTCACTGTAGTCTATCCTACTCAAATGAACACCAGGAAAATTATTGTTTTTACACATTATGATTTTTCAAAGAGCATTTAATGTGCCAAGCAAAGAATGATATACATCAGTGCATAAGAACAACTTGTTGAAAAGAGTTTTATTATTATTCCAAATAAATTCATAGTAGACATCTAGAATTTTATTTTCACAGATGTGATTCATGATTATGCAACTTCACGATATATATAACTTCAGGTGCACCCCTGGCTCATTTTAATTGTTCAGTGAATCTTTTAAAAATATTTTTATTTATTTATTTGCAAGCAAAAAGAGATAGAGAGAAGAAAGATAAACAGAGAGAATGGGCATGCCAGGACTTCCAGCTGCTGCAAACAAATTCCAAATGCATGTGCCACCTTGTGCATCTGGCTTTACATGGGTACTGGGGGAATCAACTTAGGTCATTAGGCTTTTCAGGTAAGCATCTTAACCACTGATCCATCTCTCTAGCCCCAGATCAGTGAAATGACTATCTGTTTCCATGGCCAGTTATACCTAGGAACTGAGCTGTATTGGGCCCATAGCATACAAAGATAAAGAAAATGCTCTCTCTGCTTTCAAGGGGTCATCCATCAGGCACAAGCATTTATAACATATGTGCATACAGTTAGGGAGCAAATCAAAGAGACACAGAGCAATGCCCCCAAAATACGCAAAGAGCATCAACAAAATGCAAAGCAAGACCTGGTGTGCTAATGGAGTGCTTGGGAGTTTTCAAGTGTGGAGAGTAAGAAACAAGGAGGCATTAGAGGAACATAAGAGAAAAGAATATGCTTGACAAAGCCTCAGGAAACCAAAGGAAAACACAGGGGATGCTGAGTGCAGATTAGACACTGTCTGCTCTCTAATAAATCTAATAAAACAAAGCTCTGAAGAGTCATTTCTTTTTGAAACCTTCGAGCAAGTGGGACACTCTGTGACTTCTCTGGAAAGAGAGGACAGAATGGCAAGGAGACACAGAGAAGTCAAAGGTCTAACAATCTCAACTAAGGTGATGAGAACATGTATAACTCATTCCACTTAATCTTCCCACATCTCAGTTAACCAGTTCATTAAACTGCAGACACTACATACATTTCACCCTTTAGCTAATTGAAATGTTGCAGTAAAAAGAAAAGTCTAACTAAATTCAAAAATTCAAAACATTCAGAATTTATGTGCACAGTTGAAAGCTTAACAAACTACTTAGAAATATAATTTGAGTATCTATAAAGATTTGGTAACACTAGTAAACTTTTATAGTGGTAATAAATTTATTTTAAGTGAGCGGATTAGAAGTAACTTTGTGGCGGGTATATTCCAGGCTAGAACTCAGGCTGTTCTAGGACTAAAAAATCCTCCTCTCTGTGCCTCCCAAGTGCTGAGATTACAAGTCTACGCCACCATGCCTGCCTAGAGGGAACTTATTTTAAGTAACATATAAGTATTCATCTTACTATAGTAAAAATTCCTCACATTTTAAGAGCTTCAGAAAATCTAGGGATATTCAGACTGGAAATGTATGTATATCCATCTTTACTTTAAAGATAATCAATCTGTGTAAATGGGTTTCTTTCTTCTAAAGGTAATTGTGGGGTGCCACAATTGTTTAGTAAGATTTAAAGTATAAACAGTGTTGGTCTAAGATGTAGAAGTCCATGAAACATGTATGAATTAACAATTGCAACACATAATCTTTAACTGGATTAATGTAGAATTACTACTTCTGTTTCTGTGAATATAAGTACTGAGGAAAATGCAAAGGAGCTTATAATGAGTTTGAATTTAAGTTCACAGATGTTTTTTGAAAACACAAGTTGGAATAATTCTGTCTTTCTTATAATATATCTTTCCAAAACAAGAATAAAAATATCACAATGGCAGTAACAATTTATCTTAAATAAAGGATAAATAAAAATTATACAAAAAATGTGAGTAAATTTTAGTGAGTCAAAGACAAGCAATGCATTAACCATAATCAAATACAAAAGCCATACTTTGGGTTAAAACACTAAAATCAGAAATTATATCAATTCTCAATAAATTAATAAGTAAATTTCATACAAAAATAAGTTTCTTAGACATTAGAGCTAGTGTGCCCTTTATTAACAAGGAAACAACTAAGTGACACTGTGCAAAGGGGAAACTGAGGGCCTCTAGTAACAGTTGGAGCTGTGGGTAACTGTAAATATTCATGAGAAAACCCTCTTTGCTGAAGAAAGGAAAAGTTTTTACTGATAGGAAAAGACTCATTATAGAACTGCTTCACCCAAGAGTGACAGGATCACCAGTCTTCCACTAGACAGCATCGGCCTCAGCATGAAGCCCATTGTAAACTGCAGTCCTGAGTCATATTTTAAAAGCCTAACAAAAGATATGCATCAAACAGCATGTAACTGTACATAATATTGTGTCAAATAAATTCAAGAGTGGATATGTTTGTTCACTTATAGTTCTATAAATAAAAGATGATTTTCAGTGTTAAAGTGAATGAAAATGAATCCTGGAGCAGGCAGCCAGGAGAACTCCTAAATGACCTTAACCTTGCTCAATTTGCAAATGTAAGTGAAACCACTTGGGCTATTTAAATGCCTAAAGAAATATCAAACAGTTAACCAATCTGATGCCAGGAACTAGCTTATAGTTAGTTGTCACATGACTGAAGATATAACTAGGGGTTGTCCAGCAGCAGAAACCAAAGGCAATTGCATGACTAATAAGTCACTAAATGGTTCCACATCCTCTAGGATACATCCTCTGAGGCCTTCTGGGCAGATCACAACTATCTCTGCTTTGATGTTTCTCAGGTCACCAGAGGCACAAGGAAATACTTCAGAACATTGACATTTACCTGTCAACATTTTAGATCCCTGAATCGAAGGAATCAAAGGACTGAAATCTTAAGGTGGATATATAGTCTGAGAATTAGTCTAGTGCCCAATTCTACCATCTCCTTGGAGGCCTTCCTACCAATGTATTTATGCTCACAATGACTGTATATATACTTGTGACTGGTCAGGCAGCTCCATAAACCCCTCCCATTAAGTGGGAGGTATCTCTAGCCAGAGCCCAAACCTAGGAGCTAAAACTGATTGGTCAGATATAGACCAATCAGCTATCTCTCTGACTCACCCTAGGGGAACTTAAAATTAACTTCCCTAGGAAAAAAGGTCCCTCTCCCCACATGGCACACCAGCAGAAGGACCTCTAAATCTCCAGGCCTTTGAAAGGTAAGGCCTTCCCCCACCCCAGCCTAATGGCTGGGAAGGCTCCAGATTTTTCCCACATGAACCTTTCCTTCTCATCATGGGAGCTCTCCATTATTTTTTCTGCTGCTTCTTTAGCTAAACAGCATAATTTCTTTTAAACTCTCCTCATTCTACTCCCCACATTGGTGGCTGGAGAACTCTGTAACTCCCCATGTTCCCTTAAATAATAAAGTCTCCCACTATACCACTATATCTTGTTGTCTATGATTTTAATTCTTTAACTTTGTAGACAAGAATTTGGGTACCCCTAACATTTTGGGGTGCATTGGAATTTTTGCTGGGCGTTATCTAAATTCTAACCCCCAGCTCACCCTGCTACATACCCCCTCTGGCTGATGCCCCTGCTGGCCACCTCTAGCTCTTCCCTTCTGACGCCTGCACTGCTGTAAATCTCCCACTCTAGGCCAGGGCATGAGTGGCCAGCTGCCCACTATGGCCTGCCCAGCTGAAGTTGTCTATACTGTCATCCTCAGGCATGGAGATGCTTTCCATCAGAGTTGAGTCATACAAAACTCCAATTTCCTTGATGTCTCCTGCCTGCTCATCGGTGCTGGGATCTCATCTTTCCTTTAACTTTAGGAACACAGTGCACACTCATCTGTATTTTCAGTGACACACAAGGAAAGTGAATCTGAGAGAATAGGGAAGTGGTCCTGGCCACAGAGGTGTCAAAGATAAAATGAAAGCAAAAATATGTCAGACTCAACAATCTGAGCCAAACACTTTGAACTTCCTGGAGCCTCCTGACTGGCAGGGCACCACGCCAGGCTTGGAGGCTGGCAATGGAATGGGATCGGAAACTGTAGCCCCATAAGGCCTGGGCAGCACTTTAGTTCATAAAGGTCACATGCAAGCACTTGTCTTAGCAAAAAATGATGTGCTGCATGTATCCTGAAACTATGATATTTAGCTTCAAGGAGAAAGCAAAATTACAAAAATTTGGAATGGATACAAGCAGCAAGCCTGTCTGGAAGAGAGAGAAATACAGTCGTGGTGCCGTATCCAAGGAAAGGAGGCCCTGCGGGTCACCATCATCAGCCTTGGTTGGTGCACCCTATCCAAGCTCACTAGAACTGGACACAGCAGTCGGACTTGGGAGACAAGAGACAACCCTGATGTAATTAATGAGGGAGGTTTTCTTGAATTAGCAAATCAGAGAGTCCATCTAGGCAGATACCAAGCCCAGCTGACAGTCACTTGTGTTGTTCTGTGTAAGCTCAATTACTGGAGTTCATTAAATTATTTATTCTCCAAAGTGCATGAGTGTCTCTTACATCATTCACTCACTGGAAAATACCCTTAATTTATTGGTCAATATAGCAATATAGCAATGTATTTATTGGTCAATATAGCAATCTTAAACTCCTGCCTTCACCACAAATTTTAGAAATGCCAAGATTAATAATTTTTTTTGTTTTGTTTTTGGTTTTTTGCTTTGTTTTGCTTTGCTATTTGAGGTAAGATCTTGCTCTAGCCCAGGCTGACCTATAATGTAGTCTCAGGATGGCCTCAAACAGCAATTCTCCTACCTCTGCCTCCCAAATGCTGGGATTAAAGACATGTGCCACCATGTCCAGATTGAGATTTTTAATACTAATTATCTAAAAAATTTAAAAATAAAGACTACTTCTTTATAAGTGCTCTTCTCTGTCACCATGAGATACTAAAAATCAAAAGAGGCAAAATTAATTCAATTCTCTTAATTTAGAGAATTTTTATTTTTAGAGAATTTAAGCTTATTTTGTTTGATATGCTTTCATAGACAAGCTATTTTACTACACTTATTTTTCAACAGTGTTATTATCAATGTTATGAAGTTGCAAAACCTTAGCATTGATTGTCTATCAGGCTTGCATTCTAAAAATGTTCAATGACCATAACACCAATTTTTCAAAAAACATAAAACAGAGCTCAACCCAGGAAAGGGGTGCTACTGATAAATACACCAGGTGTGAAACTGAGAAGTGTGGTCAGCCCAACAAAGGAGTTCCCCACCCTGAGAATGTATCCTGAATAAAAGCTCCCCAAGAGGAAGGCTAAAAATGTACCAACAACACCTACTGCTTCTTTGTAAGTTACTAACAAATGGGGTTGGGGGAGCATTGGGGAATTGGAGATAACAACTCATTGTTGGCCCACTGAATATTGTAACTCATTATGGACAATAAAAATATGATTAAAAAAACAAAATAAATAAATTATGGAAAAAAGTTACTAACAAATGAAAAGCAACACAAGATGGGGAAAATTCAGGTACAGGAATGCTAATGTAGGTCAAATTGTTCATCTTATGGAGTAAGCTTAAGTTGGCATGAAATAATAATAATAATTGCGAGAGAAGAAAGAACACATATGGTGCACCCATGACACAGAGGGTAAAACGATGCAGATGTCCTTACACAGAGAGATGGGATCGGGTATCCACTGAAAAATGAAAGTGGAGAGTTTCTTGTTGGAAGTTGTTAAGAACAGTGATGGCAGTACTCGACAAAGCCCTAGCCTTCCAGGCATAGGCTGCTACCAAGGCCCAGCCCAGGAAGACTAGAGAAGAGCTAACTGGAAACCACAGTGTCGTGAAACTTTTTTTTTCTGTTACTGTTATTATAATGTTTTTTTTTAAATCAATTAAGTGAATTGTTTTCAGTTGGCCACACATCATTAGGTGACAGAGTGTGATCTTTTTGTCTCAGCAAGGTGAACGTGTTATGACTACCCTAAAAATACACACCTTCCAGAACTTTCTGGCCTCTGTCCTGCCAAAGGGCCAATGTTACCCATGCAGTTTTCCATGTCCCAAAGATCCCCCCTCGCTCCTGAAAGTTCAGATGCAACATCTGGCCAGAAATAACGAAGGAAGACCTCACCATGGCCCGTTTTTCTCTGCTTTTCCCAGCAGAAGGATCTCAAGTGTTGGTTTTGGCCTCTGGAATCTTACTCTCTTTCAAAAATAACAAATTTTTCATGATTTAATCATAACTGCATGTCCTATGCAAGGGAAGGTTACTGGCTTGTAGTTTTGACTTTTATGTTCTGTTTTGGGTTGTCTATTTTTACTCACTAA
The DNA here is from genome assembly GCA_004024765.1 of Zapus hudsonius. Taxonomy (NCBI): domain Eukaryota; kingdom Metazoa; phylum Chordata; class Mammalia; order Rodentia; family Dipodidae; genus Zapus; species Zapus hudsonius. The sequence goes on along the minus strand of PVHP010028194.1, from coordinate 6,384 downwards.
ACCTGGATGTTCTCACTCTCTGGAAGCTTCAAAATAGGAAATATACAAGCCATGTGATTGTGTGGTCAAATAATATTGTATCTGTAAGAAGGCCAAAATTAAGTTTAGATACAGAGAATGAAAGATTTGTTGAGAGAATTATTGAGATGTTTCTGTGTCTGCAAGATGAAATCTGGCAGAGGGTTGGGGATATGGCTCGATGGAAAAGTACTTGCCTAGCATGCATGCATCAGGATCGGAGTTCCATCCCCAACACCATAAAACAGTCAAAAATGGTCTGACATGGCTTACGCAGAGTTAGAGTTTAGTGAGGCCAACCACAGAACTTATTAACAAGAAGCAGTGTTCTAGGTTAAAAAGTAGTCAACTTCAGATATATGGATGATATATTCATCCAGGTAAACAGTAGGTCCACCATGAAATTCTTAGCACAAGTTGTCTGCCCAGCAACCCCTCTCATGGGCACTGGCCTTGAACTAGTGTGTCAGTGGAATGAAATTTAAGGAGGCACTGCCTCTCAGGCATCGGACAAGCCTCTGTTGCCCCTTAAATGCTATGCTCTGGGTTGCTCTATAGTCGGGAATTCATAACATCTCTGTTGAATCTTTATCTTCCTGGTTCTAAAGCCAAATAATTTTCCTTTGATAATTCTTCAGGGAAAACTCTCAATCACCAGCAAGTAATTATTTGAATTTGATGCTATCTTCACTCTGGTTTCCAAATACCCATTAATAGTATGTCAAAGTATGTCTAATTAAATCCTTGGATGACATAAATAGAACTTCAGTACTATTCATTTGACACCATTAAAACTTAAAACAACCTTTAGACAAAATGTTAGCCACTCCATCCCCAGTCCTGACCTGGAAAAGAATGGGTGCCCCATGCAGATTAATGAGCTATCACTTAAGTGTTCCGGTCTCCATCAATCCAAGAGGCAAAACACATTAGAGAAAAAACTCTTAATGAGGAAAAGATCTGGGTACTGTGTCTGCCTGGAAGCCCTCAGCTTTTTTCAGATGCTTTCACTGAGTCCCAGTCCCAACAAATCAGGTGCCCTATGCCCTACTGCCCAGAGTTTCCAGGGAAAACAGCAGCACCTGAGACCTGTTAGGCCACAGAACCTCAGGCCCTCCACCTCTGGCTTGCCATGTAGAAATTTCAACAAGATCCCAGCTGCTCTGTGGGCTCACAGCCAACAGGCATTCTTCATCCCAGCCCATCCCTCTCCCAACAGGTGAGCATTTGTAACCTAATTAAAGGGACCCACCAGAGTCCAAGCTGTCCTGACTCCAAACAACTGTAGCAGACCACTCTTGACAGGTCTGTCAAGCCCTTAGGGTGGATTTCTGCTATGATTGCCCATTAGAAAATGGACAGTCTCAATCCCACAGTGTGCCCCAAAGTGCTTGAAAATTTTGCTGGGCTAGTTTTCTGTTATCCTAGTAATACAAGTATGCTACAGACATTGAGCATAAAAGGACCAAGGATGCTAGACTCATGAACACCATGAGTTAGTCAGGCATGCAGAGAGAGCCTCACATTGTGTGGAAATTTTGTGTATTACACTGTGCATTCTTGAAGAGAGAGAAATTATCCACAATTTAAGTTTAGTTCACACAGGAACACAAGTGTTTCTTGCAGTAGTGTGCAAATCAAGGGAAAGTAGATTTTGTTTGGCTCAAAATCTTCATGAATTTGAACAGAACCTTTCATGAATTACCTGAACAATCCCATCCGTCATGGAAGCACTAACTGGTGCTTCAGCTGCAGTTCTTCACCCTGTGAGGCTGCACATGGCACCTTCTACACCCTATGGGGCTGACCTGGCACCTGCTCTGCAGAAGCGCAGTGCACTGGTCTTTGTTTCTTGGGCCAAGCTGTGCAAAGTGAACTCTGTGCCATCAGCATTACCTGCAAGCATATGAGAAAACCAGAGTCTTGGGTCCTGCCCATGGCTGCTTTTACTGAGCTTTCTATCACTGAAACAAACACCTGGCACAAATCCACTTGTTATCTTGGCTCGCAACTTGCCTCCCTGTTGCTTTGGGCCTGTGTTGAGGTAGCACATTGTGGTGGGAGTGCCTGTGGAAGAAACCCACCATGAATCCAGGAAGCCTGAGAGAGACAGAAAGAGATGGAGGTCCTAATATTCCCTTTAAGAGCATATCTATCACTGCCCGCTGCCCGCGGAGGCAGTGATCACACAAACATATACACACACTGCTTAGGGGTGGAAGAATGTGCCCTTTATTGCAGGGAACAAGGCAGAACATATAGAGCTTCCTGGCCAATCAGGGGGCTAATGGTCAGTCTTAGGATAAGAACCTGTGCATAATAGCCAATCAAGATCACCTCCTGAAACTCATTAAGCCAAGCCCCTCTTGGCAGGCCGTCAGGTGCCGTCCTGAGATTAAGCCAGGGTGTGCCTCCAAAGGCCCCCAAAACCTTTCACCCCCAACATATCCCCCTTTACTTTTATTAAAAAATGGCTCTGGATCATGTCTGTCTTAGGTTGTCCATGGAAAATTACACTCTTACCCATCATTGGAATTCTGACCTCCAAACGTCAGAACCCTGTCTTAGGTTGATATGTATTTCCATGGATCTTACCCGCCTCTGACTACTGATCCAGCATTTTAAGCCTTATATGGGGGGACGATCGGCCACCCATAGCTGCCATGGCTTGCTTAATTAGCTGTACTTGCAGTTGTTGGCGTATCTGAGATTGGCAAAGCGTTAATGCACATCAGACCCTAGATTCAACAGACCTGCCCCTTCAACTCAACAATAGTCCTGGCTTGTGACAGAGAGATATGTGTACAAGGTTGTGCTCTGTAGGCCTGTAAGGAAAGGGAGACAACCTAAGTAAAAGGCCAGGTAGCAAGGCAGAGCTTATGTGCATCTGGACTATGAAACACTGTCCTATTATAGGATCACTGTGTTATTTTGAAATCAACTCAGACTTACCAAAAAGCTGTGATGGCAGCACAAAGAATGCTTGAGTACCCTTTATGTGGAATCTCAGAGTCAGCTTTTTATCAAATCCTTTGTATTTGTGTCATGCATATGTTTAAACACACATGCATTGCACACACACACACACACACACACACACACACACACACACCTCACACATCTTCATGTATGGTTTCCATTTGCAGCCAAGTGTATAAACTTTTTTTCCTCCTGGTTCAGAACCAGACATTATATTTAATTGTCATGTTCCTCAGTCTCCTTTAATCTGTAATAATTCCTTGGTTTTCATTTGCCTTTCATACCCTTGATATTTTGAAAGAGTATAATCCAGTTATTTCATAAAATGCTCCCTAATTTGAATATATCTGATATTTCTCAGTGATTAAATCATACAGCCATTTTTATTTAAGTAAATATATATGTAATAACATGGAAGACCTCAGGATATTTTGCTAATGGAACAAGACAGCATATTTGTCCTGGTCACAGCAGGAAACATGACCCATTCAAAGGATTTAACTGAAATTGTTTTAACGAAGAGTCCCTTTGCAGAAGTGTGGACAAGGTTAAAGAAGCAGTTGAGGAAATCGGAAAACTGGGCACAGTGGGAAACTCTCTGAGCCTTAAGCTGAAGGAAAGGGAGGAGAGAATACTGACAGCAGGCTCTGAGCAAGAGCCGCCGTAGGAGAGCCCGGGTCAGGGTGGACAGCCAGGGTTAAAAGCACTCAGCTCTCTTCTCTACTACTCAGCAACCTCCTGCAAGAACTTTCCCTCAGTCAAAACCAACCAGAAGCCAAGATGATGCCACCTTCTTCCCCACAGACTGGAAAAGCAAGAAACTAGAAAAATACAGAATCAGTCCTCCTACGGCACACCACCATGAGGCCCTTTTCTGGTCTGTGCAAAGGGGAACTGAGAGAGGAGGAGGTTACCAGCCTCAAGCAGCAATTCTTGTGAACCCACACTCTCCAGTCCCCATCAGGAGGGAAAGAAGCTGCTTGCTCCCATGGGCACACGGCACATGGCAGAAAATCTCTAGCAGGAGTCCAGGAGATGAGGTTAACTGCACAATGGAAAAGCTGGTGTTTTATTCTCTATGTGATGTCAGCAGCTCTGAACTGCTCCAAGCTACCTTTGCAACACTGCCTAGTGTCTTAGAGAGACACTGGTGGAAACAAAGTCAGAATTGCCTCCATCTGCTCAAGTGTGAAAGGTGGGATCTCACAGACACCTGAGAGAAAGATAGTTTTGATAAGCAACTGAAACTGGGAGAACTCTTCTTTGAACCACCTTAGTTGAGTATAAGAGAAGGAAAATTCAGGTTCCATTAACAGGTGAGAATGTGCTACTACCTGAAATCCCAGCTGCTATAGCACTGAAGAACAGGGGAATCTAAAGTTCAAGGCCAGCTGTAATGAAACCTGCCTCAAAATAAAGTTTGAAAAGGACTGGGATAGAGCTCAGTAGGACAGCACTTGCCAGGCATATTCAAACACTAGACTCAATCCCTTGTACCACAAAATGAACCAAATTTTTTGCTGGGACAATGTATGTATGAATGTACAAAAGGCTGCCCAAACCAACCAAAACCAGCAGAAACAAGACTCTTGTCAGGGGTATGTGTATTTGCCACCCTACCAGCCTCAAAAAAATCTGGAATAAGGCTGAATAATGGCTCGGCAATTAAGAAACTTGTCTGCTAAGCCTGAAAACCCAGGTTTGATTCCCCACTACCCACATAAATCCAGATACACAAAGTGCCTCATGCATCTAAGGTTTGTTTGAAGTGGTTGGGTGCCCTGGAACACATTCTACCTCCCTCCCTCTCTCTTTCTCTCTCTTCTCTGCTTGCAAAGAAAAGAAAATATTTCTTTAAAGATTTTTAACAGCTGGAATAGTAGATGCAGCCAGTCAAGAAAACCTTTAAGCAAAGTTCTCTACTGACTCCCACCATAGGGTTCGAGCCACACTCATCCATCCCTTACTGGCTTGGGGAGGAAATTCTTTGATTTGCATTTAAGAGCAAAGTTTTAAAACAAATATAGTGTTAAATACCAAAATGAGGTCCCTTGGATAAGGGAAAGCAGTGGTAATGCTATGCAAAAGGGCTGAGATTTTATCAAGGAGCTAGACACCACCTAATAAAAAAGGGAAGTTTAAAATATCACTCTTGGAAGAAAATTATTTTTAAAGGAATCATTTTTTATACTGTTTCAATGAATTGCGTGCCTCAGTAATTACCTTTACATTTAAAAAGTTAAATATATACTTAATTATAATACAGATAAATTAGAAGTCAGAAGTCCTCAAACCAACTGTCCATGATAATAGCACATGTGAAGGAAGAGATATTGGAAGTAAAAAGAATTAGAGGTGTGATGGCCCATGCCTTTAGTCTTAACATTCAGAAGGCAGAGATAGGAGGATTGCCATGGGTTCAAGGCCACCCTGAGACCACATAGTGAATTCCAGGTCAGCCTGAGCTAAAGCCAAACCTACTGCGTGTCAGGGTGAAAGCCTTTGGGAGCCTTTGGAGGCACACCCTGGCTTGGTCTTGGACGGCACCTGACAGCCTGCCAAGAGGGGCTTGGCTTAATGAGTTTCAGGAGGTAGTCCTGATTAGGCTATTTGCACGTCATGCTCACAGGTTCTTGTCATAAACCAATAAATAGCTCCCTGATTGACCAGGAAGCTCTATATATACTGCCTCGTTCCCCACAATAAAAAGCACACCTTCATCAACCCACAAGCGGTGTGTGTGTATTTATATGATCACTGCCCTCCGCAGGCGGCTGGGCAGTGATAGGTGGTGGCCCGTACGGGGACACGAAAACCCAGGAACCGAGTACGGGGACATGAAAAAGACGAAAACGTATGGGGAGACGAAGACACGAAAAAAGTACGGGGAGATGAAAACCCGGAAAACGGAAGGATCCATAAAAGAACCTAGGTAAGAAAAGTTTTACGGTCCACAGTAAAAATGACGGTTGTGAAGCTTGCCGAGAGGGCAACGAGATGGTTATCATGGTAGAAGCGATGAAATTAAAGTGCACTAAAATTGACGAAAATAGATAATTAAAAATTCTCTGGAAGCGGTTATGAGAAGGTCCACTGAAAGTGGCCAAGAGGAAGTGAGGCATGCCGAGAGAGCGACTGAGGTTCGCGGTGAAAGCAATTAGAAAGTCACTAAGAGTGGCTGAAGTTCGCGGTAGAGAAAGTCACTAAGTGACTGTGGTTCACGATAGAGTCAGAAAGATGGGCCCGTATGGAGACGTTCCCGGGACTGCAGCCCGGGGGAGGGGGGAACGGACACGCTTTGCTCTAGTCCAAGTAAAAGTGGGAGCAATTTTGGTTTTAATGAGAATAATTCAAGAGTGGTGGTATATAAAAGTTGACTTTTCTGCA
>PVHP010028193.1:0-23312 GCA_004024765.1 Zapus hudsonius | reverse complement strand
GTGTGGACGCAGTATCTGCAGAGTAGAGTCAGCCTGGAAGGCTCGGAGAGGCAGGGGTGTGGGATGGATTCATTAGGAACATCAGCGACGATCACTAGACCTTATGTCCTGGGAGGCCCAGGACATACCTTCTTCTCTGTGATGGAAAGGGCTGCACAAAGCGGGCGTGGGGGTGCCTGCATCTTTGGGTTCTCTATCCCGACTGTCCTCTGCAGTCTGTTGACAGTATGAGACTATGACATGTAACCACACCTCCTGCTGGTAAAGAGGATGCCAGGAGTCTGAAATCAGAGTTTAGTTCTCAAGGCATTGGGCTGAGTTTGCACAATAGGAGAATAACCAGAAAGGCAACCACAGCCCCTTAAATCTATAAAAGTGTCTGATAGGAGGATAACTGCTAGAACATGCCATTTCTGGGGCTCAAAAGATCGGCAACCAATTTCAGAGTTCTGTTTGATTGGTATCTGCAGGAGGATTTAAGAGCCAGCGAGTAAAAGATAATATCAGAAACACAATCCCTTACACAATTTTCAGGTCTGAACCCATGCTCAGACCCATCCAGATCTCGCTGACTAAAGAAAGAGCCAAGCCCCGTGCCGTGAGGTAGAACCTTATAATGTAGTAGAATGCAGACTCTAAGTATTACACTTTCTTTCTCTCAAAGGGATCATGTGTTACACACGGGGAAAGGGAATTTCTCAAACCTTGAAGGTCCTGGGTACAGATTTGGGGAGCTATGACATCACCAGCAGAAGAGAGGGTCTTGAGCAGCTTTGGCATGGGGGAGGAAACACAGCAGTACTCATTTCTGCTGCCCCAGGCTCACGAGTCCTTAGATTCCTGTCATAATATATAATCTCTTCAGATACACTGAGTGCACTCGCCCAAAATATTATTGATGTTTTCCTAATCTGACCTGGTAAATAGGAACTTGCAAGAATTTGGGTGTCCTGGCAAGAAATGTGTATTAGGGGTGGATGGCAAACCCCACAGAGATTCAGAGGTATGCTGGGACATAGGTTACTCACTTTCAGTCTACCACAAAGACAGATGCACAGCTCTGGATGCAGCACTGGACTTCAGAGGCAGTATATGCTTCATTTGGAAAAGCATTCCAGTCCACTTGAGAAGTGATTTGAGGGGCTGATTGGTTCGAGTGGAATTTAGCACATGGAAGACCTTTCAGAAGTTGAGGAATTAACACAGCTTCTCTGGAAGGGGGCTGGAGGCAGATAGGCATGGCTATGGCTCCTGGGAGCCTGCACCATGTGTGACTTTTGTGTTCCTGCTCAACAGACATCGCCTACAAGGCTGACACTAAATGGAAGGGTACAGTGGGTGTCTCAGCCCATGGCCATCAGCCTCTGACCTCGTTCCCTTCCATGTTACACCTGGAGTCCATAAAGAAGATCACCTGGCTACGACTGCCTCAGCTTTAACTCACCATGGCTGGCCCAACATTTCTGTTGTTGAACATGTGGTGGACACTGAGCCCTTCATGTGGGATGTTCCTGAGTGGACCAGACGACGAGCCTCTTGGCATTGGCATGTGTTCTGGGCCGTTAGTTGGAGTTTGCAGGAATGTGTGATTAAAAGAATTTAGGATTTCTGTGTTGGAACACGATGCATGGACTCACTCTTCTCTGCCTCTCCCTTCTGAAAACCAAGTGTCCTGGGCATCCTTCAGCAGACAGTGATAAAAAGAAGGTTGGGAAGCAGAAGGTGGACTGGCCTGAGGCCGCAGGACTGAGGAATGACAGTGGTGAGTCTCCTCTATTTTCTTCATAAGCTGGAGTGGATGCCAGAGAACCTGCAGTGGGTGGGTGCAGGTTAAAACAAAGAGATCCTAGACAAGGCTCTCTCTGGGCCAGGGCCTGGGAAAGGAAACCAAGAGAAGGAGAAGAAGCTCAGCCCCCAGTCCACTACTCAGTGGGCAGTGTGATCCTGTGGATAGCAGTCCAGTCCATAACTGGGTACTGGGTTGCAGGAAGTCTGCAGACAGGAGGAGACAGTGCTTGGCACAGTTAGGATTCTGGGCTGGAAAGACAGTTGGGTCCCTTATGACATCACCTTGCTGTCTTCCCTAAGGACAGTCTATCTCTAAACTCTGTGTTATGGGAACAAAGCAATGCCCTGTGTAGTCCACTGTCCATGGATTTTCTGAGTTTGTACCTAATTGCTTGGTTTAACCCAGGTGCCAGGTTCTGTTCTAAAGGCTTTATGTGTCCTTTTCCAAACCACTAAGCATGGTGAGTAGCAGAACTGTCCCCAGCTGGAGGGTGCTGCGTGGAGGCCCAGAGATGCCCTGTAAACTACGATGTGAAGACACCTACCTTCCTGGCGCCTGGCTCAAGACCCTGTGGGTAATACTTTCTGCTGTGGAGTACTTTTCGGGATCCTCCTGCCTCCACCATCCAAGGGCTGGAATTGCAGCAAAATGGTGTCCTTCCCACTTTGGTGCTGCCCTTCCCTCTGGGTCCTTCCCAAAGGTCTCCCTGATGTGGGAAGGGATCGGGCAGGTGCACTCTGTAGGCCCAGGCTCTGACATTCCCAGGCTCCTAGACATCCTTCCCTGGGTGCTAGGAGTAGACCTGGCCAGGTAAAGCCCAGAGACCACCCAGGGGTGCACAGCTGGGCAGGGGCTGCAAGCAGCTCCCTGCTGTGAGTCCTTCGTGCCCAGAGGGGACCACAGAAAGGCGACCGAAGAGTCGGGGTGCTGAGCCAAGCCTGCGCCCCGTGGTCCCCTGGGTCCCTGGGAAGCTCCTGCTCTTGACCCTCTGGTGACTTAAAGTGAGATCTCACTAAGCCACAGATAGGTGCTTATGGAAGTCTAGCCTGGGACCTCACCCTAGCGCTTTCATTACTAGTTACTTGGATGCTTAAAAAAAAAAACATTAAAGCAGCCTTAATACTCACCCACCACGACTCAGGGAACTGAGCGGAAGAGGGGGCGGGAAGATTTTGAGAGCCATGGTGGGGGAGAATATCAGAGGCATGGCACCCCTCAGTATCAACACACTTGGGTCATGAGAACCTGGCTGAAGACTGGGCTATCCATGGTCCCCTACCACAAAGACTGATCCAGACAGCCCACGGAGGAGGATATCCAGCTGGCTGGGGATGGGGAGGGGGACAATGAGGAATTGGGGATAACAACTCATTATTGTCCCACTAAACAATGTAACTCATTATGAACAATAAAAAAATCCAAATTAAAAACAACCCCCCCCCTCGAGCTCAGCCCTGCTCTGGCTGCAGTGTGGACAGCCCCAGTTCTGCCTGGGGAGACCCCAGGTTGGGGGAAGAGCTGGGGGTTCCCTCCATCTGTACCTCTGGAGCTATCTGGCCTGGACCTGCCCCTGCTCAACGATAATCCCAACCAGCTAATGCTCCTGGGCAGGCTAAGACCCCAGCTCTTGCCCGGGATCTGGATCTGGGGAGGGTCCTGAGCTGCTTGCCATAGGCCAGGCTGAAGGGACAGAGCAGAGCAGCCAGTGTGTGGGCTGCTGGGGCTGGGCAGGGAGAAAGGGCCAGACCTCCCTTCTTGCTGGAAGTGGGGCAGACTCTAGGGTGGGACCTGGCCTGCCTTTCCCTGGAAACAATGGGAATGTGGGTGTCTGTCGACAGTCATTTTATCATGACATGAATTATGCCATTTTGGGAGCTGACTGGGAGCCTCTGAGGCTGTGGGAATATGTGTCCCAAGTTCCTGTGGGGAGTCAGGAGAATTTAATGGATGACTGGGAAACACTCCACACTCCTACCTACCTGTGCTGTCGGGGAGCATCTGTCTGGTCTAGGTCTAGGCCCCAGCCCTGCTCCAGGGTGCCCTGGGCTTCATCCCTCCCAGGTGTGAACTCTACAGAGTGGGGACTGTGTCCCTTCCAGAGCAAGCAGGAAACACTCACTGGAAGTAGGAGAACACTCTGCCAAGATCCTGCTGGTTACCTGGGGGTCTCCACTGTAGATTCCAGACAGGACCTGGTCAGGAGGCAGAGCAGAGGTGTTGCCCAAGGCCCCCTGAGGAAGGTGTGGTGGACTCGGTGTTAACCTCCCACCCTGACCGTAACTGGCTCTATCAAAAGCCACCTTAAAGCCAGGAAAGCAATCGAGGGCATGGTTTCCAGGACCTGGGCAGTGAAACTGAAGGGCAGGTGCCCCAGAGCTGTGGGGAGGACAGTGCAATGTCGGCCACCACAAGCAGGGAGGGAGGCATCCGCATCATGGCTCCCTCTGCTCTCCAGGTCCTGCTGGGCTCAGTGAGGGGGGGCTACAGGGCTGTTGATATTAGCAAGGCAGCCAGTGTGGGAGGCAGATTAAGGGGGGAAGGGGGAGACGAGACAGAGTGTGGTTTCAAACTCTCCCAGAACCCTTCCAGCTTTGGACTTCCTGAGAGATTGGAGCATCATATGTGCTCCCAATTAAGCAGTAGCTGGAGATGTGACCACCCACCCAGCAGGAGCGGTGACACCCCTGCCTTTGGCTGTCAGACTGATGACACAGTGGTTCTCTTCCCAAGGAACCGGAATTTCCCCAGGACGCTCTGAAGCCCTGTGCCAGCCACAGGAGGAGCTTGACTCCCAGAATGAGATTTCAGTTTTAACTTGTCAGACTACTTGTAGGGTGACAACATAGAGTGGGGACTGTTGTGCCAGATTTCGGGGTCCCCAAAGACCACCCAGGAGTCAAAGCGATGCAATCACATTAGTGTCTTTATTGTAGGCTCGAGCCAGGTCTCTCTCTCTCTTTACGGATGCAGCGGATCAGGGAGAAGAGCCCTGAGCCCAGAATTAGCAGGGTTTTTTAATAGGGATTTAAGCTGGGGTGGGGGGTTTCCTACTTGGCAGTTACATGATTGGTTGACATTTAAAAATTGCTTAGCAAGTACATAAGGAATATATTTTGGCTCTATGTGATGAGTTGATACCATAGCGTCTTGACCTCACGCAGTGCTGTGTAAGCTAAAGAAATGGGAACAAGGGCAAAATTCAAAACTGAGTACGTGGCAATCGTGTAGTTTCAAAGTCTCCAAACAACATACATGAGTCAAAATAACTTTTCAGAACACAAGCAATTTCCCAAAACATGCTTATCACTTATTCCTGCACTTGGGTTGCCCTGCTCGTTGCCCAGGGTGACAGTCTAACCTAGTATAAACTATTCTCTGTCTTATCTTCAAGGACTCCTTTCAGCAAGGTTTACTTTAAAATGGCTGTGCTTATGCTAAGACCATGTTATGTTTTACTGGGGTCTCATTCTCACAGGGACAGTGCTGGGTCAGTGATGGGTTTGTGACAGTTTCAGACACGTTCACAGATTCCAGGCCTGACCCTCCTCCCCCTGAGTGGGAGGTGTGTCTAGCTAGAGCTCAAACCTAGATGTTAAAACTGATTGGTCGGGTATGGACCAACCAGCTGTCTCTCTGACTTACCTGGCTGAGGTCTTAAAAGTCCCTCCATATGGCTTCCTAGGAGAAGGACTTCTAAATTTCCAGGCCTTAGGAAGGTAAGGCCTTCCCTCACCCCAGCCTGATGGTGAGGAGGGCCTCAAGATTTTTCCCACATGAACCTTTCTCCTCATGATGGGAGCCCTCTGTTATCTTTTCTTCTTTTGCTTGTTTGGCTAAATAGCATAGATTTTGGCTACAACCTCTCCCATGTGTTCTCTCCACACTGGTGGCTGGAGATCTCTGTAACTTCCCATTTTCTTTTAAATAAAATCTCACACTATACCTTATCCTCTGGTGGTCTATAATTTTAATGCTTTAACTTCATAGACAAGAATTCAGGTACTCCTTACGTTCTGAGGTACATTAAAATTTTCTGGGTACTATCTAAATTCTAATCACCTCTAGAGCTCTATTAAACCTAAGCCTCATGTGGGGGTTCAGGGATGGACTTGGGGGTACTGGTCCTCTTTATCTGTTCCCCTTCCCAATGAGGCAACGTTGAACATTTTTTCACTATTGTCTCTTTAATTGGCTTGTTGAAAAAGGATGTCTGTCCGAGCCTAGGTTATTAAGGCTTCCCGGGGCCCAGGCATGTGCCCGAAAAATCTCAGTAGCAGCAGTGTGAGCAGCTGCAAACTGCACCTGGCCCTTCTCTCCACCCTGGTCACATGGGCCTCTGGATGTTTGGGGACAGGTGTTCTAGGGAGGAGCCCCAGGTCAGCTACCCAAGGGGAGAAAGCGCTCTATTTCTTTGCTTCTAACACTCAGGATCTCTCTCTCTCTCTCTCTCTCTCTCTCTCTTTGGTTTTTCAAGGTAGGGTCTCACTCTAGCCCAGGCTGACCTGGAATTCACTATGTAGTCTCAGGGTGGCCTTGAACTCATGGCCATCCTCCTATCTCTGCCTCCCGGGTGCTGGGATTAAAGGCATGCGCCACCACACCTGGCTTCAGGATCCCTTGTGTCATCTTTCAGTCACACCTCCAGCACCTGTGGTGACCTCAGTAATGAGGAAGCAGAGTTCTAGGCCTAGGCTGCTAATTCTGAGAGAAAGGCCACTTCTTCAGGAGTGAAGATGGGACCTTGACCTTAGACTCTGGGGGATGGAGTGTGTCACCAGAGTGGCACCAGCACCAGGCACAGGGCGCTGCTTTGACAGGCCCAGCTGAGTGAGTCACCTACTCACTCGTGATGCTAACAGCAGCCCTGATGACATTGAGTCCTTCTATCCTTCCCGGCTCTGCGCTAGGTCTTCCTTCTCTGACCTTCGTCCCCACAGCAGGCCTGCAGGCAGGCAGCCATCCTGACAGACTCACTTTATAGACAAGAGGACTGAGCTACAGGAAGTCTGAATGTCCATTAACTGACTTGCCAAAAGTCTCCGGTGAAGTGGGGACCCACTCAACATGGTCTGAGGGCAAGCATGGCTTTTCCTCAAAGGCTGTTGGGCCACTGAGGCCCCAAGAATGATGTGTCTGAGTGTCCACTCTGGAGGTCATCGATTGTTGATACTGAGTCTCAGGTGGTGTTACCTTGGACCTCTAAGAGCCTGCTCTCTCTGACCCTCCTTCTGACCTCCCATACCTGGCCCAGACCCAAGCATACCACCCGGGGGGATGTGCCCCTAAACCGTCCAACCCAGCACTGTGTTCCCCTTCTTGCAACCCAACATCCTCCCCACCCTCTTCAGACACCTGCGGAGTCCCACGCTGCCTGCTGCCTCCCTCTGGTGGGCTGGCCCTAGGCACCAGCCTGTTGGAAATGGCTCATCATGGGAGGGAGGACAGGACAGCTGTTCCTGGGCCAGTGCTTCAGGAGTTGATGAGCCTGATGGCTTCTGTCTGTCTTCTGCTTCACCCTGCTCCTGGGATCAGGTTCCTCCCAGGCTTGTCTGGAGCCTAATGGGGTGGCCACGCCCCCTCCTACCTGCTGGATTCTTCAGCCCTGTCTCGCCCTCTACTGGTGAATAAGGGGAAGGGCGGCCACGCAGCTCTGCAGTGGCTGACCTTTGTGTGCTCACTGCATCCATCCACCTGCCTGGCTCATATCAGCAGCCTTCCTGCCTCCACCTGAGTGGGTGCCAGCTTTCCCACCTGACCCCCACACTCTCTGATCTGCTACAAGGAGGGAGACCCAGGGAAGATGGAGGGCCAGGGGGGTGCCAGTGCACACATAGGCAAAGGCTGGCATGGAAAGTCAAGGACTACTTGTTGGCAGGTTTCCTTTCATCCGTTCGATGATTTTTTTTTTTGGCATTATCCAGCCAGCTGACACTGTGGGCAGCTAGAACCCCACCCTGCTGGGAATCAGGGATGTTGTCTGCGTTACCCCAGCCATGGGCTGGGGGAAACTGGGGCTATATTTTATTATTTTCTTAAGAATTACTTGTAAGTTTGCATACAGTATATAGCGGATGTTGAGCATATTTCCCCGTGTCCCTCATCCCCTTTCTTCATCTTTCCCTCTCCTTCTTGTCTCCTTTGTCCCTCTAGACAGTTCAATTTCCTGTCCTGTATGTACACACGTGAATTTATGTCTCCCTATAAAACCTAGGAACCTCCAAGGAGAGAAAACATATGAGATTCATCTTTCCGAGACTGAATCAAGTCACTTAATATGATTCTCTCCGAAACTGGATTCTATCTACCTACTCCCTGCCTGTCATCAGAAAGGACTGGTGAACTCTTCCGGTCAGGGCAGGTGCCTGAGGCACAGGGCCTGAGGGCACCACTTGGTAGGAAGCAGTGGAATAAATGCAGCAGACAACACGGCCAGCTGTGGCTCCTCCATGTGCCCTGCATCCCTGAGACTAGTCCAGCCCTGGCCCCAGATGTGCAGACTTCTGTGATGACAGCCCTACCCAGACTGCACCTGTGGAGGGGGACACCCAGCTCTTTTGTCCCCCCCCCATCTCTTCTCTTCCAGCATGGCGAGGTCTGACTTCTGGTCCATCTCTACTCAGTTTTCTAAAGTATGAGAGAAGTGAGAGGGAAATTTAGATCAAACTCTTATTCCCTTAAGGACGAGTAGGTTACGGTGTTAGGAGTTATTGTAGGGCTATAGTAATAAAAATGGTGGGGTGGATGGAGTGACAGACACATGGACCATGAGTTCATTCTTGGAGTGGAAAATGTACAGGGGTGGAGGTCAGGTTCATAGTTGCCTGAACTGGGGATGGGGGAGGTGGGAATAGTGTGTAGCTATAGAAGTGAGTAATTAACAGAGATTTTTGACCTGTCTGTGTCTTAACTGAAGTGGTTATATGAATTCCACCTACAGAAAAATTGCCCGGAACTAAACACACACACACACACACACACACACACACACACACACACACACAGAGAGAGAGAGAGAGAGAGAGAGAGAGAGAGAGAGAGGGACACGTGGATCTCTGTGTTATTTCTTACAGTGACATATGAGTCTACAATCACCTCCACATAAAAAGTGAAAAAGAGGGAGACAACAGAAATGCGACTCTATACACAAGTATTCCTAGCATTATGGGAACCCAACAATGTGTGCCAACAATCGTAAACAAGGGTAAACACGTCGTAGTGTATTCCTGTCATAAAAGCTCTCTGCAACAGAAAGGTAAACTGAGGGTCAGTGGGACAACTGAGAGAACCCTGGACATCACCCCCGAGATAAGGTGATCAGACATAGTGAGCGCATCCACTATGGCTCCATTTAGGTGACGTTCCAGAGGCATAAACGGAATTCAAGGCTTAGATAAGTGTTTGTCTGGAGCTGGGGGTAGAGGGTTGGCTACCACAGGATCACGAAGATTTTTTGGGTGAGAAAAATGTCCTCTACTGCCACTGAGATGGGAGGTATGTGGTTTTGTTTATGTTTGTTGAAATTCATTAAGAACCAATACTGACTGTGAATAGGTATACACATGTCAAAAGTCACTGAATTGTGCATTTAAAATAAGTGCATTTAGCCTTAATACTCACCCATCACGACTCAGGGAACTATGCGGAAGAGGGGGCTGAAAGATTTTAAGAGCCGTGGTGGGGGAGGCTGTCATCCAGAGGCATGGCACCCTTCAGTAACAACACACTTGAGCCAGGAGGTCCGGGCTGAGTACTAGGCTATCCAGGGTCCCCTGCCACAAGGACTGATCCAGATGGTACTCGGAGGAGGATATCCAGCTGATTGGGGATGGGGAGGGGGACATTGGGGAATTGGGGATAACAACTCATTGTTTGCCCACTGAATAATGTAACTCCTTATGGACAATAAATATATATTTAAGACTTAAAAAAATAAGTGCATTTTTGGGCTGGAGAGATGTCTCAGCGGTTAAGGCACTTGCCACCAGTGCCTAAGGCCCTGGGTTCAATTCCCCTGGACCCACATAAGCCAGACCCACAAGGTGTGGCCCTGGTTCTCTCTCTCTCTCTCTCTCTCTCTCTCTCTCTCTCTCTCTCTCTCTCTCTCTCTCTCTCCCTCTCTCTTTGAAAATGAATAAATAAAATATTTAACTTTTCCACGAACTGTAATCAGTCGAGGAGAATAGGTTTCCTAAAATCCAAGTGGGAGGTTTTGGCCAGATGCTGGGGCAGGTAACTGATGTCAATGACAGAGGAGAGTTTCCCACGTCTCATTGTCGGCCTCGGGAGATTTCTCTTCCAGTCTTCCTCTGCTCTGTGGATGATCTAATTCATCCCAGCTGGGCCCCAACCATCCATCTGCTGTGGACCCTGGAGGTTCATCAGCTATTTAAGTGTCTGTGGGGAAGAGGCTTTTGGCACCAGAATGACATACATCAGAATCCCGAGGCTAGGCCCCCTCCTTCTTGTTCGCTTCTCACTCACACGGAGTTCCTTGGGGATGGAATCAAGATGTAACTTAGACGTTTCTTCCCAAAGATGAGTCTGCTGTGGCGGATATGGCGGTGCACTGCTTAGATCTTCCTTCCAGAAAGAACATTCTGGAAAGCCCGAGGAAGGAGTTGGCTGGCAGCCTCTGCCTCCGCCTTCGGCATCTGTGGAAGCGTGTGAGCTTCGGGCCCTGAGCAGACAGCTGCAGACCAGCGCTGCTCTGGGCACAAGGGGACCAGAGCCTGGTGGCTTCTGTCCTGAGGGCTGCCTGCATGTTCTCACGGTCTGGGTCTGAGGCTTTGTCTCCCTGCAAATTCCTCCTTCCCTCCTTCCAGGGCCAGACTCATCAGGGTCTGGGGCTTGTTTCTCCTCCACTGGCTCCCAATCCTCCTTCTGTGTGCATTGCCTGCCACACACTTTTGCCATGGTTACCTGTCTCTGCATGCCTGAGCTTCCTAGAAGACAGATGATCACCTACCTGCTAGATGCTAACTGCAGCCAGGAGGACAGACCTGTCTCACAGTGCCCGGGATACAGTGATGTTGCCACAAAGGCTGGAAAGGGTGAGAAACAAAATGCACAGTGCTAAGACCTCCAAGACAATGGCAAGAGCCACCAGCCACAGGTCCCCAAGGCCCAGAGGGACACAGTGTGTGTAAGCTGGAATCTCTGCATAGGATAGACTGAGACTTGGCGGCATTTGGTGGCCACCTCAGTACCACCGAAGGTGGGGCCGTCTGTCTGTCTGTCTGCCTGACCTCCACCACAGCCTGCATGTCTGAGCCCACCCAGGAGCTGGAACACAAGGGCCCAGGGACAGCATTTCTTTTCCAGACAAAGCATGGGAAGGAAAGCTCAGACGTGAATCAATAACAAACAGGCAAGAGGACAGGTCACCTTCCAAACCCTTCTGTCCCATCACTCAAGCACCCCTAGGATTCTGCGCAGGTGGGTGGCACACAGTCTGAGAAGTAGCAGGTGATGGGAAATGCCAGGGCTGAATCTGGGTGGAAAGAGCCCGATGTTCCCAGAGGTTCTTTCAACTTTTCTGTCTGTTTAAACACTTTCATGACAAGCATTGTGAAACAAAAAGCAGGGCTGGAGAGATGGCTCAGAGGTTAAGGCCTCAATGACCCGGATTTGATTCCCCAGTACCCACATAAAGCCAGATGCACAAAGTGGTGCAAGTTTCTGTAGTTTGTTTGCAGAGGCTCAAGGTCCTGGTGTGCCCATTCTTTCTTTCTTTCTTTCTTTCTTTCTTTCTTTCTTTCTTTCTTTCTTTCTTTCTTTCTTTCTTTCTTTCTTTCTTTCTTTCTCTTTCTCTCTCTCTCTCTCCCTCTCCTTCTCTCTCTCTCTCTCTGCTTGCAAACAAATAAAACTATTTAAAAAAACCCAGAAAGCAAAGGTGACCCTCTTTGAGTGAATGTTGTTCAGTCTTTCTGTGGTAGAGACGGGTAATGTTCCGCCTATTTCTCTGATACCCGGATTATAGCCACACAGCCATCTCCTTGTCCTCACCGAGACAGCAGGAGGGTGGGATCCCCTTCTGCAGCATCTCTGGCTCAGTCTGCCATCCTGCTGGGGCTGCAGGTTCATGTCCAAGGCAGGCTGTCACCTGTGACCTTCCCTGTGTGGCTCACCCATGGTCTTTGACTTTCTGTACAGCTACTCACATTCAAACACCTGATACTGGGCTAGTGGCGTGTGCGTAGAGTCTCAGCTACTTGGTTAGGTGAGGCAGGAGGATTGCTCGAGTCCAGGAGATGGAAGCTAAGCTGGGGCACAGTGAGGCCCTGTGTCCAAGCAAAAGGAAAGAACAAAAAAAAAAGTCTGAAAACTGTCTGGCTTCTCTCAGTAAAGACTCTGCCAGGCCTGGGCCTGCCATGGCTCCCCAGCACCACTGGGTGACTGTGGGCCTCCAACCACTGCTCAGGTCCTCCCTGGCTCCCTGCAGCCTCTACCATGCGGTGCCAGCCTCAGTTTACTCCTTTATAGTTCCTGCTGGTTACTGGAGGACGTGACTGTAGGCTCTTGGACTCGCTAGAACCCTCTGTCGTGAACTTGACTTCTGTCCTTCCCAGCTGTGTTCCTCTTTGTAACTTGCCAAATCTATATTTGCTTGAAACTCGAATCTGGATTCTTTGAACCTAAAGTTCCATTTTGAAAGTTTCCCAAGTACTAACGCCAGTAGAGCCGAGAGTTTTGGAGCTCAGCAAGTGTGTGACACAACACTAAAGCTGTGGCTCAAGCCCCAGAGGTCATCAGCTTCCCTCCAGTGACAGAAGTGTTCCCTCCCAGGGAACTCGGTCTCAATGGTGCCTGGCTGATCTCCTCTTTCCTGTGCCTTTCCTTTCCCCGGCACCCTGCCTGGTTCTTGCTAGCATCCCCAGGCCATGTGTTCTCCAGCTGGTCCAGGCTGCCCTCCACCTGCCTAGGTGAGACTCAGATTACACAGTGTGGCCTCTCCTGTGCCCAGCTCTCCATCCGCTTCCTGGCTCTCAACCTTCCTGAGTCCTGGCTCTTCAGAGCTTCTTTGAACTTGTACATCTCAGGCTGCCCAGTTTGCTCGGGTTCCTTGCAGTTACTCACATGAACAATTCATCACCCAGCACAGTCCTGGTGGATGAGGCAAGGATGTGACCAGAGAGAGGAAGGAGGGCCGAGAGCTAAGAGGGTCTCTGTGATACACTAGGATTTGACTGTCATCGTCACTGGCTACTCATGGTTTCTTTCCAGAACCAGGTGACTTGTAGGAATTATGCGAGCCCAACAGAGAGACGGGCATTGTAATCACCACAATGGCGCTCATGTTGACCGAGCATCTCCTAGGAGCTGTGCACACCCTCCACTTCATGGTCCTGGGACAAAGGGAGGGAGTCACAGGACTACTTCATAGATGGGAACAGTGACATTCAGAGAGGTTGAGAAACATGATGAAGACTCACAGCTGGAAAGTGACCGAGCCAGTGCCCAAGTCTGTCCCACCGGACTCTCGTGTCCACGGTCTAGATGGCCTGCTGTGTCCAGGCCCTGGCTACTGAGTCATTTCCTGTCCTTTGGTGAGTTAATCCCAGGCCCTTCCACCTCACTGCTAGGTCAAGTGTTTTGTTGTTCTTGGATTTCCCGGTGACTTCTCCTCCTCTGCTCTAACATGGCCCCTGAATTGGGCCCAGTGTTGTGAAAAGGGCAGCCCGTGGACCTGCCCAGGGTGCCCACAATACCGTTGTGTACTCTCCTCCTTAACTAGGTGGGGACCATCACCCCAAAAACAAGACACTCTCACACACAGGATCCTCCACCCTCGAGAGGAATGAATTCCTTCCACTTCAGCCAACACCACGGAATACTTGGGAAGAAAGGTGGAAGGCTGGTGTCTTGGGGTTACTAAGCTGTATTTTCTCTGGCTTCATAATTCCCACTGAATCTGAGAGCAAGAAGTTCCACACTCAGCCCCAGGGACCCCTCCAACCTTGCTCATGCTCACCAACACCAGGCACACTCCTGCAGGGTGTAGGAGGTGGGCAGAGGCAGACATGCCAACCCAGGAGCCAGCGTTCTGCCTCACTTCCAAGGTCAATCTGGGGATCACACGATGGGCCTTGGTCAAAGAATGTCGGGAGAAGAGACCCTTCACTTCTCAGAAGAGGCAATTAAACTCCTACTTCTTCCTCCTCCCCTCTTCCTTTTCCTCTCTCACTTCCTTCAGGAAGATGACTCTAGAGACCGCAAGTAGGGCACAATGGTGGCTGTAGATGGAGGCCAACCAGAGGCACAGGACTGTGCGGTAGCTGGTCTTCAAAGATGACCCCAAAGAACCGCATCTCCTGACACTCACCAGAAATGAGGCAGTTTTTCTTAAGGATCCGAGCTTCATAGCGGATGCTCTTCCATCTTTGAGCTGCCACCTCGGAAGTCCAGCTGCCCTGCTAGGCTAGACGACCAGAAGAACTGAGGCCACTTGGAGAGGGAGGAGTGAGCAGTTACCTTAGTTTTTCACCCGAGCAGTGCTAGGGCCAAGCTTCGTGTGACTCCCTCCCAGCTGACACCCAGTGGAGTCAAACCCTCAGAGTCACCAGAGGTGATGGAATGGTGGTGATTTCAGCTGCTGAGGCTTGACATGGTTTTCACACAGTGACAGACAAGTCATGCAGCAAGAGTGAAGCTGGTGACATGTTGGCCACTGTGACTTTGGGAGTTGGTGCTGTTAGTATTTGTTTTCCTGGTATCATGTGTGACGAGTGCAATGGAATCATCAGAAGATAAC
Source organism: Zapus hudsonius (assembly GCA_004024765.1). Lineage (NCBI taxonomy): Eukaryota > Metazoa > Chordata > Mammalia > Rodentia > Dipodidae > Zapus > Zapus hudsonius. The sequence goes on along the minus strand of PVHP010028193.1, from coordinate 8,772 downwards.
CTTGAACTCAGGCAAAGGTCCGAAGACTGGGAGGGTGTGCAGGTAGGATCGTGCCACCCTAACTCCCATTGATCAGATGGGGAGAATGAGAGAGGAGGAAGTGATAGGAACTTTGACAGCCCCACTCTGTGATTGGGGAGGGGGGAATGGAGACACAGGAAGAGGAAGAGGAGGGGCAGACATGCTTAAGGCAGGAAACAGGGCAAGAGGGCATTCGGGTTTTGGACTTAAGCTACTGGTGGGATCTCAAAAGGAAAATAACGATTAGGTAGAATGTACTTGATTTTGCTGTTCAGATAAGGGATGGGGGAGGCCGGAGGGGAGCTGGGAAATGAGAGCTAATTTGATGGGAGAATGACACCCCTGGGGATGGCACAGAAATGGGATACTTGGGTTAAGGGTTACCTGTGGAGAATGCTTCTATCAGCAGCCAGGGAAGGAGTCTAGAGACGAGCCAGGATGAAGCGACGACCGCTCAGAACTCAGGGTCAGAAAATTGCACAATATACATGGGGGTGTGTGTTCAATCACTTCAGGCCTGTAGCAGAGCCAGGAGGAGTCTGAGGGCGGCGCACGTGACTCAATCCAGAGGTGGCCGTGGTATCTGGTTTCCATTCATCTATCCATCCTTAAATCTGTCTCTTCCTTGAGAGCTTGTTTGGAGGTTCCAGCAGGGGAGCGCAGCTACTCGTATACCCTTGACCGAAGACCGGTCCTCCTCTATTCGGGGAAGGTCGTCCTCTTCAACCGAGTGTGCAGCTTTGGGAGGGACGTATGTGGAGCGGTGAGGGAGGAAGGGGACACCCGCCTAGCCAGCCAGATCAGCCAAATCAACCCTGGCGATCAATGGGGTGACAGATGTCGCAGCCAGATGGCCCTCACATCCAAATCTGTCTCTTCCTACAACTATCCTTCCATCCATCAATCCTGTTTATTCACCCATCCATCCACCTCAATCTATCCATTCATATCTACTCATCTTTACCATCCATCCATCCATATATATCAATCAATCCATCCATTTCTACGCATCTATCCATCTACCCATCCATTTCCTCACATTCCATCTATCTATCCAATCCACACATCCATCGATCTCAATTCATCTATCCATTCATCGCCCCCTCCATCCTCAGACCTTAGACACTGCCATGGACCTGGCATGATGATAAGATTAGGAAGAAAATAGATGTGGTCCAGCCTTTGTTAGTAATATTGTGTGGCTTCCTTTGAACTTTCTTCTTTTTAAAAAATATTTTAGTTATTCATTTTCAAGCAGAGAGGGAGAGAGAGAGAAAGAGAGAGAGAGACAGAGAGAGAGAGAGAGAGAGAGAGAGAGAGAGAGAGAGAGAAAGGAGTGAGCACTAGGGCCACCACCTTGTGGGTCTGGCCTATGTGGGTACTGGGGAATTGAACCCCGGGGCCTTGGGCACCCAAGGCAAGTGCCTTAACCGCTGAGCCATCTCTCCAGCCCGAACTTTCTTCTTTTATATACCTAAAGGTAAAGACAACAGCCAGCATGTGTCAAGCACTTGTTTGGGGCCCAGCGCTATTCCTCATGTGCGGCATACTTTCTACCACCAACTCAGGACAGCCAGGTGTGCAGGTGAGGTGACTGAGGCTCAGGGAGGTTATGGATCTTGTCAGAGCACGAGATGGTGGATGCTCCTCACCTCTACCAATATCAAGAGCCTCCCTCCGTCTGTCCATCATGACTCCTTTTCACCTCCACTGAGATCGAGAGCCTCCCTCCATCTGTCCATCCTGATTCCTCCTCACCTCCACGAGATCGAGATCCTCCCTCCATCTGTCCATCCTCACTCCTCCTCACCTCCACTGAGATCGAGAGAGAGCCTCCCTCCATCTATCCATCATGACTCCTCCTCACCTCCACTGAGATCAAGAGCCTCCCTCCACCTGTCCATCCTGACTCCTCACCTCCACTGAGATCAAGAGCCTCCCTCCACCTGTCCATCCTGACTCCTCACCTCCACGAGATCGAGAGCCTCCCTCCATGTGTTCGTCATGATTGAATTTCTACAGGAGCCATTCCTAAGCCGATGGAGAGGGGACTGGACAAGGGAAACAGTTACTTGGATCTTGGAGAGAGCTACAGATGGGTTAACTTTATGACCAGTAAGCGTAGTTTCTATGGGAAGAATCAATCCAAACTCCAAACAGTTATCTTGGAAACAGCTCTGGAACCCAGCCTGCATCCGAATCAGAGACTGCTGGAACTGTGCAGTTGTTTATTTGCACATGGATCCTAGAGGACTTTTTCTCTTCACCCTTCCTTCTTTTTTTATTTTGCTCACTTTTCTTTTTTTATTACATGGTGCAAAGACCCTGGGCTTCCTGTTCTAGTTAATTGGCAAAGCCCCATGATCCCCTGGCCCAGCGTCCATTTTTGTAACTTCTCCCTGGAGATGTACTTCATCACTATGGAAAATGTAATTCTGTTTTCCTAAGTGACGGGATATGTTTATCCAGGGACTTCAAGCGGGCTCCAGCGCCTGGCCAGATGATTCCGGATATGCTCAGCAGAACGTGAGGCGCCTGCCCCACCCCCACCACCATGTGACTCACGGAGGGCTGGTGCCAGGGACGTGCACTGTGTGTCCTGCCCACGCTGGGCTGCACATACGGTGCACACACTTGGCTGTGCTAGGTGGTGTTCAGGGTGGGGGAGGGTGTGTTCTTATTGGAACTGTGGTCCAGCCCTCCCAGCCCAACGTGAGTCATGTCTATTTTTAGCAGTCCACTTACTCAGGTGGGCAGGTTCCACTCCCACTTCGTCTCTGTCTCGCGCATGGAGTGGCTGGGAGCTTTGTCGCGTTCCAGGCTGTATCTGTGCACAAGAGGCTCTTGGCAGGGCTGGGAAAGGTGGGTCATCAGCTCTTCAGGAACTGGTGAAGTGGCATGTGCTGATGGCTTTAGAGGTCTGTGAGCCATGGGCTAGGGGCAGGGTTGGCAAACAGAAACGCAGTTGTCATCCTTCCCAACATACTCTGCCAGGGACAGACGTGACTGAAGGGTCTTTCTACTCTTTTCTGAGCTTAGATCCAGCTTCAGAGAGAGGCCAGTCTTGCCTCTGCCTTCCTAGGTTGATGGATATCCACACATGGCTTACGTGTAGAGAACTGATTAGATCTTCTGATTGGTCACAGGGTCGCTTATATCCTACCCTGCCCTCAATCACCTTAACTTCTGTTCCTCCTGCCTCTACTGGGTGCTGGGATTATGGGTGGATGCCACCGAGCCCAGTTTATGTGGGGATGGAACCCAGGGCTTCCTTCATGCATTGCAGGTGAGTACTTCCCCAACTGGGTTTAGTTGACCACAGCATATTAGTGCTGGTGGGATAATCTGATTGGGGGTTTCTCAGAAGCAGAGCTGAGGCAGAAAGTAAGTTTGAGTCATTTAAACCAAGCGTGGTAGCACACACCTCCAGTCCCAGAACTGAGGCAGGAGGATTGCTGTGAGTTCATTTAATTGGGAGGTGATCCTCTGTGGAACTGGCTGGTGAGATGTTGCGTATGAATAAGAGGTGACCACTGTGGCCACACTGGGGGGCTCCTGGCAATTGTTCAGGTTTGCTTCAGCCTGGTCTCTCCTAAGGGGCTAGCAAGTGGGGTGTTTATTTCCTGTCTCCAGCCTGGCATCAATCGAGAGCTGCTCATGGATGATCAGTGCCTGTGTGTGCACGTGTGCATGCCCATCTGTGAGTATACATACGTGTGTACATGCGCATCTGTGATGAGGTGTATGTGTGTACACGTGCGTGCACATCTGTGAGTATTGTACGTGTGTACATGTTTGTGTGCACATCTGTATGTGTGCATGTGTATGTGTGTGTGCACATCTGTGATTATGTGTACATGTGTACACGTGTGTGCACATCTGTATGTGCGCATGTGTATGCGTGTGTGCACATCTGTGATTATGTGTACATGAGGATTTGTGGAGGAACAGGAGTGCGTGGGGAGAGCTGGGCACAAGGCTCATCTCCAGGTTGGGTATCTGGTGTCTTACAAAGGAGAGAACCCCGGTCTGGTCTGCATCCCTGCTTTGCTGTGTCACGCTGGATGCCCAGCCCAGCTTCTCTGACAGCTGTAACTCTCGCCTGTTCCCTTGAGAGGTTGCTGCATAGTGACATGAGGTAATGTCTGTGTGAATTTCAGAGGCTTTGGAAAGAGTGTATGAGCATGCCCCCTTCTTCCCTTCCTCCTTCCCTCCCTCTCTCATTCCCTTCTTCCCTTTCTTTTTACTATGTAATCCCAACCTCCACGTCTCTCTTCTCACCTAGCTACAGTATGGTACCTGCCCAATCTCAGACAGTGGAGGGTTCATTTCTCCTGGCCATATTGTCTGGCTCAGGAAGGTCACAAACCTCAACAGGACCACCCAATCCTTGAGAGTGAATGTGGGCCCAGGCAGACAAGACCCCAGTGTGTGCGTGCGTGCGTGCGTGCGTGCGTGCGTGCGTGCGTGCGTGTGTGTGTGTGTGTGTGTGTGTGTGAGAGAGAGAGAGAGAGAGAGAGAGAGAGAGAGAGCCCACCCCTCCACCACTTTGTGTCCCTGGATCCAGCCATCACTAGAACAGAGGCATACTTGGACTGTCCCCTTCTCTGACCCTTGGCACTGGGTTTCTGTGGTATGTAGTAGCAACCCCTGCTTGGAAGGCAGAAGGCACAGTTAACAGGTTCAAGGCCTTGCCAACTCTGGTGTTGCAGGGGAGGGCTCCTCCTTAGCTGAATTCACCCAGGAGCAGTGGGGGTGCCACCAGGAAGCCCGGATCCCCCTCCAGTGCAGGGAAGGCCAAGCTAAGGAAGGAACCTGGCCCCAGGGCTGCTCAGGGGAAGACGCCCCCCCCCAACGCCTTCATTCTGGGGGAGGGGCAGTGTAGTCCAAGAGCCTTAAGTGCACTCACGCCAGCGTTTCCAGATGTTTCCCAGCTGTTTTTCATTTTCGCAGGGGACTGAAGAGGAAATGGGTCTCAGCTGCAGCAGGAGGGGCTTGTGTTAAAGAGTGAGGAGGTACTGCTCCAGAGATGGGTGCACGGTGGGGCCCCTGAGAGAGGCAGGAGACCCAGGGGTGAAGGACAGAGCTCCTGAGAGAGGCAGGAGAACCCAGGAGTGGTTGACACCAATGAGGAGGTACTGCTCCAGAGATGGGTCAGGGCAGAGTTCCTGAGAGACAGTAGACCCAGGGGTGGTTGACACCAATGAGGAGGTACTCCAGAGATGGGTTCAGGGTGGGGCAGAGCTCCTGAGAGAGGCAGGAGACCCAGGGGTGGTTGACCCAGGGGTGGTTGACATCAGACCCTGTATTATTTACTTTTCTTATCGAGATGACTGAACACCACTGACAAAAGCAACTTAAGGAAGGAAGGGTTTATTTCGGTGTTCAAGGTTACAGCCATCGTAGAGGAGAAGGCAAGGCGGCAAGGTGGCAGGAGTGCGTAGCAGAGCTGGCCATATTGTGTCTGCAATCAGGATGCAGAGAGTGACGAGTACTTGCTTTCTCCTTTTTATTTGATCCACAGCTCATGGAGAGGTGCTGCCCACAGTGAAGGGGTGTCTTCCCACCTCAATCCAGTTTAGAAACATCCCTCATGGACTTGCCCTGAGAGTGGTTTCCATGGCGATTCTAATTCCTGTCTAATTGACAGCTGAGATCAGCCATCCCAGACCCTATGGTGAGAAGTCCTCAGCTATCTGCAGTCCCCCACGCAGCAGAGCGTCCTACCCTGTGGAGGTGACATGCAGGGCACAAAATCGGGGACCTTTGGACAGTCCTTTGGTTCTGAGGGGCTGCGTGAGCTCTGAGGAGCTGGGGTCCACTCTGCAGCTGGCCAATAGGACAGGTGGTTTTTTTTTATTTTTTTAATTGTCCATAATGAGTTACAATATTTAGTGGGCAAACGATGAGTTGTTATTCCCAATTCCCCGCTGCCCTCCCCTCCCCCCTCCGCTGAATAACCTCCTCCATGGGTCGTCTGGATCAGTCCTTGTGGCAGCGGACCATGGATAGCCTAGTATTCAGCCAGGTTCTCCTGGCCATGCCTCTGGATAATCTCCCCCACCACGGCTCTCACAATCTTTCCGCCCCCTCTTCCGCTCAGTTCCCTGAGTCGTGGTGGATGAGTATTAAGGCTGGTTTTTGATCTCTGAGGGTTAACCCTAGACCTCAGGGCCCTTGCTTTCATTCTGCAGGTCTGCTGATCCACGGGCCAGCACAGAGCTCAGTGCTCCCTGTCACTGATGTCTCACACCTTGACCTGTGACATGAGCACAATATACAGAGGCCATCTGTGGAGGTTGGACAGGCCGTCTTTCCAATAAATCCTGCTGGTGTGATGGGCTGTCCATGTTCCCCCCCCCAAAAAAAAGGACCATATCACTAAATGTAAAACTGCAACCACAGAACTCTTAGAACATAAACGGAGGAGAAAGTCCTTGGGACCTAGGACAGGTGAAGAGTCCCTGTACTTGGCATCAAGATCACATCTGTGAGGACCCTGGATCTGCAGACATTCTCTCACCTGCGAATGAGGCTCTGCTCTCCGGTGGAACCTCCCAAAGGGCCAGTCACTGTCTGATCAGCCTTCCTTCCAGGGCTGCACCAGGCCCTGTCACACTGGCGAACAAATGACCGAGGTGAGTGCTGAGCAGACAATGCCAGGCAGGTGTTTTGGCACCAGAGGACTGGCCTCGATCCACGTGAGAGCGGAGGTGGGATGGCGACCTTGTGGAGTGCCGGCTTTGAGGAGCAGCTGTCCCAAAAGATGCAGAGAACAGATGAGACCAAGCAACCCAGCTCTGCAAAGCCCCAGAGGCCGTGAGGCCTGTCTGCTTTGAGTGACTTCACACTTCCAGCCTGTCCTGTCCAGTTTCCGCTGCTCCCTCGAGCAGGAAGCACTTGGGCCCTGAAAACACTTCTTGATCGTTGACAAAAGTGCTAACTCAGGGGATTTTGTGGCCATGATATGTAACAGGTGAGATGCAGGGGCTTCTCCCAGGCCCGCCCGGGGACAGGGCAGGAGGTGGCTTGGCTGGGGTCTCGAGGAGGTGCGAAGGCAGTGCTCTCCTGGAGGGAAGACCACGTGGAGAGCAGGAGGGGGAGCACAGGGGAGGGAGGAGAGGGAAAGGGCAGTCAGAGGCCTCCATCCACCGAACCACCCTGCCCTTCCCTGGCTAGCCCAGCCCCCAGAGGCCCTCAGGTCAGACTTGCTCTCCTGCTGTCCAGGTGGGAAGGGAAACAAGGAAGAACAGTTGGATAAATACACCTGCCCACTCAAAGACAGGCCACAGGCATGTCACATTCTCCCTACTCTCCTCACCTTGGCAATCTGAGGGGCTGTCCTTTCTGGATGCTCTCATCTAGCCTGGTAGCAATCTGCTCAGGTCACGAGCTATCAAAGGGCCAGAAGGCCCGCTGAGCCCAGATGAATGTGAGTTCAGAAGGAACCCGGCCTCTTCTCCAAGCTTGTGGCCATCACTGATCCAGATGGAGATTCCAGCCTGGGGCACACATACCACACGGGTCTCCACTGTCCCAGCACTGCACGAGCCCTTAGGCAAGGCCTGGCCAGTGATTCCTTGGTTTGATAAGTGATGAGTGTAATCATTGTGATTGTGCCCGTCAGCTTTTTATCACTCTCATGAAATACTCGAGGTAACTGATGTATAAATGGAAAAGGCGTTTGTTGGCTCGCAGTTTGGGAGGTTCCAGTGCACCATCTGGCAAGCCTGTGGCTTTGGGCCTCTGGTGGGGAGCAGGCTGAGAATGGCAAGACTTCCTTCCAGTTGTTTCTTCTCCGTTCTTCCCAGTGCTGGGATTGAACTCAGAGCCCCACAGGTTCAAGCGTTCCTCTGCTAAACTGTCTTCAGCCCTATTCATTCTTCCATTCCACAAATATCTGAACATTGACTCTGTGTATGATCACCGGGTGGGGATACAACGGACGGATGGAGTCAGGCCCTAGGAGAGCTGTATCCTGGGGAGGAGACAGCCAGCCTGGAAGATGCAAACTCTCAGGATGATACAGAGGGCGGTGGGGCTGGGCGGTACCTCCTGTGGGGTCCCTCAAGAGGGGTCATTTGAGCAGCTATGGGAAGGGTCAGAGGCAGATTAAGAGCTGCAGAGGGCAGCAATGGCCGGTGGTGAGGGAGCTCTCTGCAGGAGCCTCTTGTCTTGGTGGAGGCAGGTTGCTCAAGCCAACTGAAGTCCCTTGGAATGCCCAGCTGGCCTCTCTAAGGTCGTCGTTCCTGACCCTTGCTGTGAACTGTAGGACCCCACAATGGGAGACTGGCTTGAGGGCTTTTCTTCTTAGATCTGAGCAGGATTTGAGCTTCCGTCAACCCAGTGCCCCTTCCTCCCTTTCGTGTGTCCAGTTGTCACACCCATTACTGTCCCAAGCTCTGGTCTCCTGTGGCCCTTCTCCTCTCTGTCCTTCTTGGCTCTAGGCCCCCAGTGCATTGTTTGCACAATTCAGGTCCTTGGCTCCGGCTTTTGGAAAGGATGGACCAAGATGTCTGTTTCAGTGAATGGCTCACAGTCAATAAGTGTCCTGGGGCAGATGTGAGAATGGCCCTCAGCAGGGGACATCTGACATCTGTCCGTTCTCAAAATTTACTGAGGGAGGTCGCTCAGTTCTGCATCCACTTGAGTCTCACTGTCACAATAGCACCCACAGAGAATCTTTCTCTCTCAATCTTCCCTTCTTCCCTTCCTCCCTTCCTCCCTTCCTCCCTTCCTCCCTCCCTCCCT
>PVHP010028192.1:0-23321 GCA_004024765.1 Zapus hudsonius | reverse complement strand
CTCCACACAGACACCCAACCCTGCCATAAATTGCCCAGTAGCCACTTCCAAAAACCACATCACATTGCAAATTCAATGACTACACTCCCCTTTTTACCATTTGTTATACTTTCATAGTACCAGGTAGGCTACCAAATTTGTTAATCCGGGGGGGGGGGGGGGAATAAAGCAGACTTTGAAGAGCAAGACACTCCTTCAGCATTCAGGCCCCCTACTTTCAAGAGTCCCCATTCTTCCTCCTGTCCCAATGCAGAACAGCTGGCCCAGTCTCAAAGGTAGCAATCTCTCAAACAATTGCAGGTAAGTCAACTTGAAACTTTCATTTTGTTCTTTTTATTAAAATATTTTATTTACTCATTTTTTTCAAGGAGAAAGAGAGAGAGAGAGAGAGAGAGAGAGAGAGAGAGAGAGAGAGAATGCACCAGGGCCACTACCTTGTGGGTCTGGCTTATGTGGGTACTGGGGAATTGAATCTGGTGCCTTAGGCACTGGAGGCAAGTGTCTTAACTGCTGAGTCATCTCTCCAGCCCTCATTTTGTTCTTTGTCATATCCTTCTGCTCACATGAGTCCATTTCTACGCAACCCAACCAACACAAGTACTCAAGACACAGGCAGAGCACAGCTAAACTCTCACACAAACTGCCTCTGGCACAGTCCAGACAAAGCTCTTTCTTCTGCTCATAAACCAAACCTCATGGTCCATAGTTCTTACTACATTTAGGTCTTTCAACTCTGACCAGAAAGGTCCATTAAATTCTGCCTTCAACACTGCAAAGTGTCTCTTAGATCAAGATTTCAAATTCTTCTACATTCCTCCTGATAATTAGTTCCAAAAGACCAAAAGCCACACAGACAGGTCTCTGGCAAAAGTGACCCCACTTCTTGGTACCAAACTTCTGTTGTTGTTACTTTCTTGTGGCTTGGATTAAAGCACCCAATCAAAAGCAGCTGATGTAAGGAAGTATTTATTTTGGCTTACAGTCTTAAGGGGAGGCTTCATGATACCAGGGGGAAGGATGGCATGAGCAGAGGCTGGACATCATCTCTGCCACAGCAGGTAGAATACCACAGCAAGAGAGTGAGCTGAACTCCAGCAAAGGTGAGCTGTCTGTAATACCCCTAAGCCAACCCTCAATAACACAGTTCCTCCAGCAAGGCTCCAGCTCTCAAATTGCCATGAGCTTCAAACCAAGCATTCAAACACACAAGTTTAGAGGGGTGTGATGGTTAAGTTTTCATGTCAACTTGACCTTTCAAGTAATCTTGGGTGGGTCTCTCATGATGTTTACAGGAAGGCAGCCTCTCAGTAGGGGGCACAATGTAAAGAAGTTCAAAGAAGCTAGAACTAAACCTTTCCTGTGTGAGCAGTGCAGGAAGGAAATTCCAGAGACTCAGGAAGCCATTAAGTCTGGGATAGGATTGCAAGATCCCACCCTAGGGCTATATAAAGGTGAAAGAATTCTTTCTTTGGCCCTCCTGACTGTTTGCTGTTCTGTGTGTGGTGTAGGTGATGGAATTTTCTCTCTGCTCAGACCTGTAAAAGAGGGCCAGCCTCTTTTGCTATTACAGAACTTCCTGTTAATCTGTAGTTTTAATAAATACTTTCCTCCCCTAAATTGTGCCTGGTTTGAAGATTCATCCCAGCGGCGTGTGGTGTGGCTGACTGCGACAGGGGCACACCTAATTCAAACCACCACAATATGATAGTATGATGGATATTTCATAGGGATATAGTAAGTGGTATGAGAACAGGAAAGCAGTTACACTTTAGCTGAGATAGTGGACAAGAATTTCAAAGAGGCATCTGTATTTGAGCAATGTGGTTTTTGTTTATTCTGACAGTAGATTTTCAAAGTGTCCTACTCATTTACTCTTTTTCGTCTCCTCATATATAAGGTTGTTCACTCTGGTTGTTCAGAGTATTGCTCAAAGTATTCCCTATTTCTCCCTGTGGGAAAATCACATGCACACCGTGACCCATTGTGACTTGTTGTGCAGCTTTCTATCCTGTTATGGGATGGCTCTATGCTCTTCACCACATTGAAGTGTCAGCCTTGGCCACATGAGTTCTTTGTCAGTGAACCCTGAGTTAGAATTATGTGTGCATCTTCTGAGTAGAAGACTCTGCCTACTTTTTTATTTATGTTAAGAAAATCAAGTCACAGATAGTTGCACCTCTTTCAGCTAGAGCCCAAACTGCAACTGCCCTGTACTGGACAAACAATATAAATGAAAAAAATCTGTTAAGACTTTAGGGTTGTTACTAACCTGCGGCTGAGCTAAGTTGGCAACTTAAACTTTCCTTACTTCTTTTAGTTGTTTGTTGCTGTATACTCTCCACTCCAAAGAAATGGCCTACACGAGCAATGATTCTTCAGTTTGCCTACACACGTGTAATTCAGGAAGAAATTGGGATCCGGGAGATAACTTTTCCAAAACACAGTTTAATGGTTAAAAACTTGAACCATAGATGTCTGACTTGCTCGCTGGTGATTGACGTTGACTCAATCCTGGGATCTCAGCTGAACTGAGCACCAGCACTCTGCCGCTCATATGGCTGCCCATTGGCCTTGAAGTGTGGACCAGGGTCTTTGACAATGAAGCCTCCAAAAAGCAAGCAGAAGCCGCATTGCCTTGCATGACCTACAGAGCCATTTCTATTATCACGCTTCACATACAAAACATGAACAAAAACAAGCCGCCAAACCAAGAATATGGTTATCAAGGTTCTCTAGAGAAATAGCAGCCATTAGGGTAGTGCTCACATGTGTCTGTGTGTATGTGGGTGGAGAAGGAAGGATAGGTCGATTTTAAGGAATTGGCTTCTACAGCTGTGGAGGCTGGTGTGCTGGAAATCTCAGCTCAGACTGACAGGACTGACATGTGGCAGTCTTAGTCTAAGGCCTGAAGGCCATTGGGAGGAGGCAGAATTCCTTTCAGACTTAAATCATATGTCATGAGTTGCCTGGGGGAAATACAGCCCTAACCTCACAAGGGAGCTTATTAGCAAGTGTGTGTGTGTGTGTGTGTGTGTGTGTGTGTGTGTGTGTGTGTGTGTGATTCAACTCTAAATACATCCAGTCTCAGACATTCATGAAGAGTGTTTTACAAAACAATTCTTAGGGCAAATAGGGGGAAGCAAGTTTTGTAATGCGCATTCCACTTAAAATATTTTAATCACAATGAAAAACTGTCAACCAACTTAATGGGAAAGTACACGCTTTCCATAACATAAACACAAAGGGAAAATGATTTAAGAATGTTAAAAGGAGCAAGTGACTTATATTTATCAATAAAATGTCATTAGTTATGAAAAATGCACTCACACTTGGGACAAAGCAGATTTGTTTAAGCCAATCGGATAATAAAGTAATTGAAATAGTGGCTATATACATCCTCTTCCCACCTCATGAGGCACATCTGAGAGAGGCTCTGAGAGACATGAGGTCAGAACTGAATCTTAATCTCATGTGGTGAGCATTGGCTTAAAATTCCCATGGGCTCTATCATGACCTGAAAAGAATGGGGCAGGTGGGCTTGGTGTTTCTGTGTGGCTTTAAGAAGCCTCATCTTGGAATTATATAGCCTCCAGTACTTCCTGTTGGCCCCAAATTTTTGATGGAAAAATTACTGCATGATAGATAGCAATTGTTAACAGAAACTCCAACTTATTTGGGATGACAGTCACTCTAGACATAATTTTTGTGCTCCCTACCAAATACATATTTTGAAATCCAAGGCTCCTGTGTGTTTGAAAGTCCAGATGATGGGATGAGGGAGAGGAGAAGAAAAAGAACTAGTCATGAAGGATTATCTGGGTACTTCATTTTATTGTATAATTTGGTTTGGTTAAACTATATTTAGGATCTTGCCTTCCACTTTATATTTCAGATGTTGTGTAACTGCCAACCAGAGTTGGTCTTTCCACCTTCTGCCTCTTTGCTGTATGGGTTTTGGTCATCCTGTGTTTTGCATATTTCGTTCATGCAGGATGATGAATGTCACTGTGACCCGTAGCCCTGGTGTCAAGAAGTTTGAAGAGCTATAACTGAGGAAATCATTTACTTCTATTTTGAAAATTTTAAATACAGTAATACTGCATATATGTTTCATGTTTATGTGGTTCTTACAAATGTAATAAAATGCATAATACAATAATAAGTATTCATATTTTCATTAACCAACTACAGTAAATGTTATTTATCATATTAGTTATATTTGTTCTTTAATAAAAGAAATAATTAAAACATATAACCAGAAAAAAACACAATTAAACACACTGAAAGTTCCATTCTAAGAGTTTATTAATGGGTCTTGAATAAAATAGGAACTTAAAATTTATAGTCTCAGGAGAATCAAAATAATAATTACAGTACAAAATTCTCAGAAATGGGAACTTAATAGACATTTGAACACTTAAGAGGAAAAGAAGATCACATGAGTATTCTCTAATGGTGTCAGGAAATAATTTACAAACGAATACAGGAAAACTAAAACAGGAAGACTTAAAACCTTAAGTCTGCCTTTCCTAGAAAAATACAATCATATGCATAACCCTCTCACACACATAAACATGCATGCATGCACAAACACATATACAAATGAATTATCCCCAGTGAGTGTTTATTTTTTCCTTCAGAAAAAAAAATCCTTCCTTCTAAAATCACCAAGAGCTCAAATTTATTTCCTTTCTAATTCCTTTGGCTCTTTGACTAATCTTAGTAAGGCAGTTAGGGTGACATCTTCAGAGGGGGAGAGAATGAGGAGATGGAAACTGGCTAGTCCAAGCCCCTCATTAGTATAAGGGTGAGGATCCCTAACTGTCCTATGAGTTCAATTCCCCAGTGGAGAGACAAACTGTTCTTTGGGCTGAAAAGATGGCTCAGCAGTTGGAAGCACTGCATGCAAAGCCTTCTGGCCCTGGTTCAATTTCCTAGTAACCATGTAAAGTTGGATGTAAGAACTAGCACATGTATTGGGAGTTTATTTGCAGCAATCAATAGTAAGCCTTGGCATACTTATACATCCTCTCTCTATTCATAAATAAATATAATTTTTAAAAGAAATAAATTTCATAAGCAGAGGTGGCAATCTGGCTGTGTTCCTTATCTCTTTTTTGTTTTCCCTAAACCTGACCAGAGGTGTGGAAAAATATGACATGGGTTCCAGTTTTTTCCTACTTTTTTCCCCTAAAAATCTGTCAAAAGGATATGAATAAGATTAACAGGTGCCTAAACACGTGGTATAAGATCTGATTTTTTTATCTGTTTATTTAATAACAACAAAACTACCCTTATAGAACTATTATACAACAATACTCAACTGGTGATCATTATAATATACAAATGACTCAGGAAAATATACTTACTGTACTGTGTGCATCTTGAACAGAACCTTTCCACCTGTTTGGACATCCTGAGGTTTGTTACCACAAAAACCCAGCGATATCAGTGTATGCTACACTCCTCTGTTACTTGTGTGAGCCAATCCCAGGACAAGACGAAATAATTTCGCTGATAATCCACCTTTAATGTTGGATACTGAGATGGATTCTTATTTCTCTGAAGGGGTGTTAAAGGGCTGCTGTCAAAAACTATTGAGAATTCCTGGAATAAGCAAATGCTCCTTTGGGAGGTATATTATTTCATGCAGGACAGAAGGATCTCTTTCTTTTTTAAAAAGATTTTAAAAAATCTTTGCAAGGAAAGGGGGGAGGAAGGGAGAGAGGGAAAGAGAGAGAATGAGTGCCACGGCTAACAAACTCCAGACCCATGTGGCATTTTATGCATCTGGCTTTCTGCGGATACAGGAATGGAGAAAGCAAATCCAGGCTGTCAGGTTTTGTAAGGAAGAGCTTGCAACTGCTGAGTCATCTCTCTAGCCCCAGGATTTCTTACTTAGTCTTCATAAATGAGAAATTGGTAATATTTAAGTTCCCAACAATACTCAAATACATAAAACACAAAAGAAATGTGTTAAAACTTTCAGACTGGGGATGGGGAGGGGGGCACTGGGGAATTGGGGATAACAACTCATTGTTTGCCCACTGAATAATGTAACTCATTATGGACAATAAATATATATTTAAGGAAAAAAAAACTTTCAGACTTGAGCTGGAGAGATTGCTCAGTGGTTAAGGCCCTTACCCTCAAATCCAAATGACTCTTTTGCAGTGGCTGGAGGCCCTGACATGTCCATTCTCTTTCTCCCTCTCTTTCTCTGCTTATAAATAAAATTTTAAAAATTCTCAGTTTGCACTTTCAGGGAGATCAGGGAGACTAATTGTTAGAGGTGGTACCCAGAAATCTGCATTTCACAATCTCCACTCTTCCTGACTTCCACTAAGTAAGTACAAATGTTCTGGCCACAAGTCAGGAAGGATTTTCAGACTATCAAGAAATATTTTTCTCAAAATGGCCAGTACCATCCTTGGCTGTTTGTTTCAAAGTTCAAGGTGACCTATTAGGTGAATATTAATGACATGCTAAGTTGGTGTACTTTTTGCTCATATGTGTACCGTGTATAAATCAGTGATATGCAAAATTTTTAATTAAAGGAATATAGTTGATCTTAACTAAGCACTTAATGAATTATGTGGAATTGAATTATTCTTTGCAATTCTTCCCACTTATTGAAAGTAAAGAAAACTTCTTAGAAAAGAAAGGAAGGGATGAAAATAAGGATAAAATTGTGAGCAAGCAGGAACAACTTACGGGTCTATATTTAGGGCCAGAAGGAAGATCTTGCAGATGATGAAAAATGTATTGTTCCAAGGGAATAATTTGCCAATGCTCAATCAGAAGTTCTCTCCAAGTATTTTCCAACTAATTTTCATCTCTTCTTACTTCCTTATGGCTTTCATCATTCTTCTAGGCCTTCCCTAGTTGGGTTCCATGGGCAATAAAAACATATGACCCAGGATCAGAAACATGCTTGCTCCAACACAGGTTCATCATGGCCCTGGTTAACCTATGCCAGGATTATTTTCTTCTAAAGCAGGACTCTGTTAATCAACCAAGTTCTCCAGCTGCTTATTACTAATCAGAAGAGTTCGCAGTGCTGAAAGCCTGTAAACCATTCCAGACAGACCCCGTGGGAGTAAAGTTTTGGAATGTGATATAAACAAGCAATAAACTCACTCAAGAAGGTAGCTCTGCTTAAATGATTAACCTCCTTACAGTGGCCTTGAAGAAGCATAACCAGACAAGTGATTGTTAGAATCAAAATCCCATAGAGATAAGCACCATAGTTATAAAAAGTGCAGACACTTGAGGCCAGCAGCCCTACATCTCTTTGTCTCCTGACTGCTGTCTGTCAGAACTGATCCGGGACACTCGCCCCACACCAGCAATCTCTGTTGAATATCCAACCTGGATGATGAAATGAAATCCCTGAGAGGAAAACAAAAATTAAACATTTATTTTATAGATAGCAAGTTGTTTTTCTCTCCACTTTGGCTTTTATGAAGTGACCAGAATAACAGAGAGATCTTGACACTAAACCAGACTGGTAACAGCTCTGGTAACATTGTAGAAGAAGGAGGGAAGATTGTAAGAGACTCAAGGCGGGGAGAAATGACCTGATACACCCCCTCACACACACACACACACACACAGAGTTTGGGTGATCCCTTCATTACCCCACATTGAACATCAATAACTCAACTGAGGACCCTCAGGGATAATGGGTTTTGAGGAGAGGGATACAAGATTATAACCTTTATAAAATAATTAATTAATTTTAAAAATGCACAGTCTTCACAACAACAAAAGGCAGTAATACATATGTCATAAACTCAAATGTTTAAACAACCAGGCAGGTTTAAAAGTAATTGCATTTTATTAAAAAAATTTTTATTAGAGGAAATGTGCATCTTTCTATTTTTCTCATTTATATAGTGCTCAGCCTAAATTTGAGAAACAGAGAAATGTGTTCACTATATGTATGAAAAATAGGTGTGTAAATCAAATTATTAATAGTGTTTTTTAGAGTAGGCATGTACTGTTATAAGGTACATAGCTTATGTCTTGTCAATAGCAGTTGGTTACTGTTCTGTTCCAGATGTGTGACACTGCTGAAACCTGTAGACCTAGTATAGTAAGAGACAGAACTTACATAGTTAGGTAGCATCTCCTCCTGGCCTGTAAACTTTAGTTAAAACAATTTAGAAGGCTCTCAAAGTCAGATAAAGCAAGTTCCAAGATAGATTGGGCTCAGAGCCTATGCATTTGAGACTGCTCTCAACTGGCATATTCAAGACCTTTTTTTTTTTATTAGAGAAATTTCAGGAGAATATCCCTGATGAAGATAACCACAGATTCCAGTGAGATGCACCAGTCTTGGATCCACCAAGAAGTTGATGTCAGCCACTTTCTTTTAAATTCATGCACAGACATTCATTTATTGATGTGCTTTCCCAAACAGCTACTCTCCAGATGTATTTCAATTTGGTTTCACTGAAATTAATTATTTTCAATAGCCAACCAAATGCATGCAAATTCACAAGAAGGCTTTTGCTGGGATGGTGATCCTCAAAATAGATTCAGCATCCATGACCTCTCTCTGGGAAAATATTTTGGCGTCTGCTTTAATAGTACTTAATCAGAGGTTAGTTGTGGAATCCAGAGGGAAATTAAAAGTCTCTGAAGGCTGACCTTGGAACCAAGGTCTTAACATTGCTCAATTCAAATTTAAGAGAATCAGAAAAAAATAGCTAATAAAACACAAGGAATTAGATCAATAAATTATAGTAGAATGATATTTACAAGTAGAAATTCCACTTCCCAGTTAGGTACTGTTTTTCTTTAAATATTTTTATTTACTTATTTATTTACAAGTAGAGAGCAAGGGAGATGGAGATAAGAATCAGAGCAAGAACATGGGCACTTGCTACTGCAAACAAACTCTAGCCGTATGTGCCACTTTGTACATCTGGCTTTATGTGGGTACTGGGGAATTGAATGCTGGCCATTAGGCTTTGTTAACAAGTATCTTTAATTGCTGAGCTATCTCTCCAGCCCCTAGTTTCTATTTTTAAAGGGAAAGAGCATAAAGAATAAAATATGCCATGCCAATAATCTTGTCTTTTTTCCCTTCTCTCTCTCATAGAGGAGTATAGGTTACATTCTTTTTGTTGCAATCCCTGGAGTCTAGTTTTTCCTCAAATATGCAGACCAATCTTTAATAAATATTTTTCTTCTCATAGCATCACCCATGAGCCCAAACACTGGTTGTTTTAAACAACAGCAATTGCCCTTTTGTGCAAGTAGTTCTCTGAGCTGCTCAGGGGCTTCCCAGAGATGTTGGGGCTGCCAGTTCCACTCATGCAGAATAAAGAGTCAACATGAATCCTTAATCCTTTCCTGGAACCAAAGTGTGTCTTTCTGAACTCTGTTTACAGAATTCTATTTCTTGTCTCTTCAGTTCCAAGAGAGCTGGTGACAAAGAAAAGGGAACACATTCTTCAGAAATTCCAAGGTCAAGATCACAGGACAAAAGGGCCATAAAGTTTATTCCTTCTTATCAACATTGTATACAGAAGCAAAGGACTACTAAATTTCCCTGAATTTAGGTAGTCAAAATTGTATCTGATTCAGTGAGTGGGGGGCAGGGGAGTGGAGTGGGGAGGGTAAGACAAACTTGGACTGAATTTCATTTGCATAGCCTTGGTAGGTAGAATGGAATGCACATAATAGACAAAATCTCCCAGTCAGCCTGGAACTTCCAGGCCCCATCTTCTCCTCTCCATACCTGCTCGTCTAGACTCACACCTGCTGATTTATGGGCACAGGATGGTACCAGGTGAACTTTGTTCATGAGCCCATGCCTCCTAGATTTCTCTTTAAAAGGACCATCTCTGCATCATGGAAATGTTATGGTTTTGGAATCAGAATTTGAGCTGAATACAGGCATTATAATAATTTCTTTTTCATAAATATCCACACCACATGATTGCAATAAAGGTTAAATTAAGTGAAGAAAATGAAATATCCACAATGGATATATAATCAGGGTTCTCTAGAGGAAAAGAACCAACTGAATGAATTGTAGGGAAAAGGGGGATTTATTGGATTAGCTCACGGCTGTCCCACAATTATAGCCTGAAAACCCAAGAGTCAAGGAATGGGTAGCCGCTTAGTCCAAGTGGCTGGATGCCTCAGCAGAACCATCCAACAATGAAGGCCTGAAAGCTTCCTGGGGAACCGCTGGTCTGCAGTCCAGGCTGGAAGGCTGAGGAAAATTCATTCCAATGCTGATGAGCACCAACAGCCAGGCAGGTAGGCAAAGGGGAGACAGAGACTCTTTGAT
The DNA here is from genome assembly GCA_004024765.1 of Zapus hudsonius. Classification (NCBI taxonomy): domain Eukaryota; kingdom Metazoa; phylum Chordata; class Mammalia; order Rodentia; family Dipodidae; genus Zapus; species Zapus hudsonius. The sequence continues at coordinate 13,012 of PVHP010028192.1, read as the reverse complement.
TCCCTGAGTTTCTGGAATTTCCCTCCTGCACTAACCTCCCAGGAAGGAAAATCTGTTTCTAGCTTGGGCCTTCCTTATATCCTGCCACCTACTGAGAGGGCTGCCTTCCTGTAAACAACCTCAGAGACCCACCCCAAATAACTAAAGAGGTCAAGTTGACAACAAAACCTAACCATCACAATGGATATTGTACAAAGAAGCTTCTAATCAATGGTAGATTAATTTGAATTTCTGAGAGAAATCATATTTTGAATTTTGATCATAATGTGGTGTCTCATTTGCAAAACTTCAACAAAATAGGCAAGCTGGATTATTTATTAACATGTGTCTTTCTTCTCAGACTGAAAAAGAATAAGTACACTAGAACATTAGTAAACCAAGCATAAATTTTTCCAAAATGAACACAATTGTGTTATACCATCAGAGAGGAATATATACACATTTTTATCTTCAAATAAACACATAAAATGGTGTTAATTTAAAATTGAATTATACAGAAAATTAAAATCCAAAAGAAAGAATCTTTCCATTTAAAATAATATTAATAGTATTGGTTTTAAAAACACAAATATTTAGAAATCTGAAAAATGGGTAAATTATAGTTTAAATCTTCACCTTGACGTATTTGGCTATCCTGTGGTCAGAGGGTTAGGGCCCAGACAAGGGTTGACCCCACAATCAGGGGACACTATATAAGCAAGTTTAAACTTACTTTTCTATTCACTGAATATGTGCAAGGAGAGCTGTGCACATACATTTCAATTTTTTCTATTGAAGTACAACATGCCAACAGAAAGGTGTGCACATTATAAATACACATTTCAATGGTTTCACAAACTGATTACACCCATGTGACCAGCAAAACTCCCCTCCAAAAGAAAAAGAGAACATAATTATCCTATAACTGAACACTCCCCAACACTGCCCACTTTGGGATATTCTATCAGGACAGAGAAGTTTCATTAGATATTGTAAGTTATATAAAGTAACTTGCATATTATGCACTTTTTTGCCTTGCTTATTTTGCTCAACACTACGTTTATGAACCTAATCTATCTTCTATGAATCTATAAAACAACTGCATGAAAATATCACAATTGCTTACCTATATGTTTAGTTTTTGTGAGCATATACATACATTTGTGGTCATTATATGCACAGCAGTGGAATTTTCAGATGAGCAATATTTCTCTTTAGCACAATGCCCTACAGCTACACAAAGTAGCTATACTTTTTCTGAGGTATATAAGATTTTTGATTGGTTCATACATTCATTAATACTTGGTTTGGTCAATATATTTTTTTGGGGGGGGGATTGGCCTTTCTGGTGACTGCCTAGTATTTATTATATAAAAATCAAATATACTTTTATTTTCAAAAAACTTATTTAATGAAAAATATGACATATAATACCAGGACCTCCTGATTCCAAGAAATAATTTTTATGATAAAGAATTAAACCTGCACAAAAATGAGCTACCTACACATTCTACACAAAGCAGAGATACATTGGACTACAACATAGCTGACACTGTTATTGATCACAGCTTAGAGCTGTAGAGACCAACAAATGTGTGGTTAGCTTTCTCTTGTTCACAAGTGGCATGCCTACTATTTGCTAACAACCTTGTAGGTAGAGGATGGTCATTCCCAAGAGCCATGGAATAATTGGGTGATAAGATCACCACAAAACCTTCAAAAAGATCAGAAAATTCAAATATATGAGCTCTGTGAATATGGTGCTTCTATGAAATTTGTTATTATATACTTTATTAAGAATTTGTTTTGAGGGAGAATGTGATAAAAATCATTAAAATATCACAATGAAAACTACTATTATGTATAATTAAGAGATGCTAATAATGATTTAAAATTTTTGAAAAGATAAAGTCAATTTTTTCCTCTATTAATGTACTTTAGGTATGAAGTCTGCCAGAGTTTTACTCCTGGATCTTTCAGTTCCTAGACATCTGATCTTGCCTATGTTTTTTTAACTTCCCCATACCTCAGTCTCCCTATATGTAACATGTGGATAATAATAGTACCTACCTAACAGAGTTTTCATGAAATTATACAATTTATATATTTTTGAATAGTATCTAGAATATGATAGGTATAATATAGTTACCACTATTTCCTAGTATTGAGTCATAAAGCTATGCTACAACATCTATAATAACTTTCTTATGGTCTCAAAAATCTTATGTAGTTTCCACTCATTTAGAGATCTCCATGGATAAAATAAGAGAGGTTACCAGCCTGAGGAAAAAGAAACTTCCAGGTTAAGCATGCTGATCATATAACTTTGGGGTCTCTTCCATCTGTGGGATTCTCTAAACTCACTCTGAGATGGAGTCAGAAATTGAGTCTAAGAATAAGAGTATGCTTGAATATCTGGGTTTGCTAGATTTTTAATCTTCAGACTTCTTGCCTGTTTCAAAGTCTAGAGATGAAAGAGAACACATGACTAAACAGAGAGATTATCTGTCATTGGGAAACTTAATCAAGGAGACAATTGGGGAATAAAGGTTGGTTTAGCTAACTAGTTATAGCTGTGAACATGCACTACTGAAATAATGAAGAACACAATTATGAATGTCTTAGATTACAAAGGAACATTAGGTTCGGGTCTAAGGCACATTTTAATCAGTGTTCTAGACCTATTTCTCTAAAATAATTTCAACAAGATCCTCTTCTATGCTTCTCTCATTGACATCCAGAGACAGAAAGAACAATTTCTCCAGTAATCATTAACCCAAAGGTGTAGGCTAGTGTTGTAAAGGCAGAAATTATCTGAATCTTCTAACAGAACAATGACATAGTTGGCATCTGGGTTAAGCACACCCAAATCTCAATGGAGCTATAGTTGAAGAATTGTATAATAAATATGGGGCTGAGTGGGGTCAAACATGATTCTCACTTCCTTAGAGGAAGTCCAAGTCACAGTAAGGTTTATAGGGGATGAGAAGGAAAGGTAGAATGCAAACCCATTGTATATGGTAAAGGAAACTTCCCAGAAAAAGGAAGAGATAATTGGTGTCATAAAGATCACAGTTAAGAACAATCATTTAACCTGGTCCTAACGGAACCTGGAGCAAAAAACCCAAACTGGAGCTTGGAGGAATCCTCTGATTTGTTGATTATGATAATGTCTTATTAAATATAAACACAATAAATCATGAATAATAAACTATAGGTATAAATACTGTTACATTAATGAGCAAGAAAGAGAAATAACATTTGTTTCAAAATAGGAAAGAAATTTTTATAAGTAAATAAGCATTGCTTCAATTTTCATGAAAATACCAGACATCTTAAGTGCTGGGTCTTTGTCCATGAAGATCCCTGTTTTCAAAATGTTCTTCCCTCCGTTTTCCTATAAGAAAGTCTCATATGTTATTCAATACCCGGTTTAAAGATTGTTACTTATATGATACTTTCCTAATGAGAAATAGTTCCATCCATCTCTATGTCATTATGCTAAATAGTTAATATCGTCACACATTAACTAAATACCATCCAATAAGATATGCATTTTCGAACACCAACCAAATACACATAATAGCCACAGTGACTATATGTGGTAAGGACTATTTCTTTTCATAGATAAAGAAAAAAGAAGCTATTTTGAGACTATAAAAATAGTGTAACAAGTCATCTGGAAAGAACTATAGGCCTGTGCTACCTTAGCTGACTCAAGCACAACAGCTGTGAGTGAATTTTCCATTCACACCAGCCTCCTCAAAAAGTCAAAACCCAAAAGAGTGGCATGTGAAGGCCCTGTGTGTTCTGGGGCCCATGTGCTCAGAGACCAGCATATTTGGGACTGGGGTACTCCATTTGGTGAGGTACCTGATGAGTTTAGGTACTGTGCTTTCAGGGCACCAGTGTGTTTGGGGCCTATCCACCCCAAACTGGTGAGGGGCAAGGTATGTTTGGGGCCAGTCCTCTCAAGCAGGTAAGTTTGGGACTTGTGCTTTTGGGGCACCAGAGTACTTGGCGCCTGTGTGTTTTAGGCCATGAAGAGGGTGGTATGTTTCTGGCCTGGTGAGGGGCCCCATGTGTTTGGAGCATACATGCATTCAAGGTGCTGATGTGCAAAGTGAGTTTGGGACCTGGATTCAGGGCACCACTATGTTAGGGACCTGTGCTCCCAGACTGTTTAGGGGGTGATGTGTTTGGGGCCTGTGTGCCCACTTCATGCTGCCCACCCCCAATCACATCACTTGTATCAGCCACCACCCAAGAGTAGCTGGCACACTTGTAACCTCCACAACCTGTGCATCTGTGCATACAATACTATCACACCCCCAACCAGGCTCAAACTCAAAACAAAACACACACTGAAGAAATAAAACTTTTATCCCTCCCCACACTCTCCCCCAACACACATACAAAGCACCTGCCTACCAGAACTCCCATTGAGCCTCACTCCTAGCACAATTAGAGAGCACAGAGCTATCTGGTAAGTGCCTGCTGTAGGGCATCAGTATGAACAGCACAATCTATTCAGCTGGGGAACTTTGGGGGAAAAAGGGTAAGTGCTACTTTCTGGAACCCACTGAGTCCCAGAGGCAAGGCAAAGCTGTGGTTATAGCCAGAAGTGCTCTCTGGCCTCCCAAGAAACCTTGTACCAGCCACCAGCCCAGAATTGCTGGTGCACCTATAACCTCCGCAAACCATGCCTCAGTAGCTACAATGCTATCCCACTCCATCACAAACCCAAAATAGCCACTCACTGAAGACCCTACAAGGGCCAAACATCTGAAATGTGGTGATACCACAAGAGGAAGAAATCAAAGCCAAAGGCATAGAGAACATATTCAACAAAATGATGGAAGAAAATTTTCCTAATCTTGCAAAAGAGAGGCCTATCTGGATGCAAAAAGCTTGCAGACAACCAAACAGACAGAACCAAAAAAGAAAATCTCCAAGACATTTATAATTAAAATCCCAAACACTGAAATCAAAGAAAGGGTGTTAAAAGCAGCAAGAAACAACTCATCGCATATAAAGGCAATTTAATCAGAGTTACCTCAAAATTTTCAGTGGAAACCATGAAACCAGAAGGGCATGGAATGGAGTACTTCAAAGTCTAAAAAACAATGACTTCCAACCCAAACTACTGTACCCAGCAAAAGTATCCCTCATAATACATGGAGAAAGGAAAATGTTCCATGATAAAAGCCAGCAGTGTTATTATATAAATACAAAGACAACCTACAGAGACAAATCCAGGAAATATTCCAAACAGAAGAGTCAAGCAACCAACCTCAAGAGCCCAACTGGATGATGAATATGGTAAACAAAATTAGTCGTAAAATGCACAATACATCAATCCCCAAAAAGCCTCCACCATGGCAGGGATTACATAAAACCTTTTACTTATAACTTTGAATATTAATGGACTTAACTATCCCATAAAAAGACACAAGTTAACAGAAAAGAAACTCACCTCACCTCTAAAGACAGACACCTCCTTAAGCTCACAGGATGGAAACTGATTTTCCAGGCAAATTGAAGTCTTACTCATCAAGGGAATTGCTATAATAAATATATGTGCACCAAACACAGATATACCATTCCTTAAAGCAATACTTGATGACAAATCAGAAATAAACTCCAATTCCATCGTAGTAGGACACTTTAATACCCCAATGTCATCACTAAACAGATCATCCAAACAGAAAATCAGCAGGGAAACAAGAGATTTTAATAATACCTTACATTAATTGTAACTGGCAGACATGTACAGAGCATTCCATCCCAATTCTATGGAATACACATTCTTCTCAGAAGCTCACAGAGCCTTTTCCAAAATAGACCACATATTAGGACATAAAACATGACTCCATAAGTTCAGGAAGATTGATGTAACTCCCTGCATCACATCAGACCACAATGAGATAAAGCTATAAATCAACAAGAGAAACAACAGAAACTACACTAGCTCCTAGAGACTGAACAATATGCTATTAAACAATGAATGGGTTGTAGAAGAAATTAAAAAAAAAAGAAATTGCAAAATTTCTTGAACTAAATGGTAATGAAAACACAACGTACAAAAACTTATGGAACACAATGAAAGCAGTTCTAAATGGAAAATTTAAATTTATAGCACAAAATGCCTTCATAAAAAAGACAGACATCCAAAATTAATAACCTAACTACCCACCTAAAATGCATTGAAATAACAAGAAAAATACAACCATGGGAACTCCAGAAAGAAAGAAATAATTAACATCAGAGCAGAGATTAATGAATTGGAAACAAAGCAATTAAGAAAATGGATGAAATGATAAGCTGTTTCTTTGAATAAATAAGATTGTTAAACCCCTTGCCAATTTAAACAAAAAACAAGTCTCAAATTAAAAAAAAATTATAAAGGAAAAGGGAGAAGTCACAACAGACACCAATGAAATTGAAGGAATAATCAGGACATATTTCCAAAATGTCTACTCCACAAAATTGATTAACTTCAAGAAATAGATATATTTCTGGGCACATACCACTTACCAAATCTAAATCCAGAGCAGACAAATCTCCTAAACAAACCTATCATAACCATCAAGATTGAAAATGTAATCAGAAACCTCTCCACAAGGAAAAGTCCAAGACCTGATGGATTCTCTGCCAATTTCTGCCAAGCCTTCATTGTAGAACTGAAACCACTTTTTCTCAAGCTTTTTCACATCATTGGAGAACAAGGAAGGCTCCCCAACTCCTTGTATGAAGAAGCTTGCATCACCCTAATACCAAAATCAGACAAAGATAGAAGAAAAGGAAACATAGACCTATATCCCCCATGAACTTCCATGAAAAAATTCTGAGCAAAATTCTTGCAAACTGAATTCAACAACACATCAAAGCATTATTCATCTAAATTAAGTAGGCTTCATCCCAGGAATGCAGGGATGATTCAACATATGGAAATAGATCAACATAATCCACCACATTAATAAACTCAAACACAAGAACAACATGATCATTTCAATTGATGCAAAGAAGACCTTTGACAAAATTCAACATCATTTCATGATCAAAACTCTGGAGAGACTGGTCATGGAGGGTTTATATATTAACATAATAAAGGCTATATATAAAACATCTAAACCCAAAACATACTCAATGGGAAGAGACTCAAGGAATTCCCACTAAGTTTGGGAACAAGACAGGGGTGTCCACTCTCCCCACTGCTCCTTAACATAGTGCTTCAAGTTCTAGCCCAAGCAATAAGACAGGAGAAAATACAAAAATAAGTAGCCTTCCTACATGCAAATGACAAACATACAGAGAAAGAAATCAGTGAGAATGTCCCATTTTCAATAGCCACACAAAAAAAATCAAATACCTTGGAATAATACTAACCAAGAATATGACAGACATGTATAATGAAAACATAAAAACACTCAAGAAAGAAATTGAGGAGGACATGAGGAGATGGAAAGACCTCCCATGCTCCTGGATAGGTAGAATTAATATTGTGAAAATGGCAATTCTAACAAAAGCAATATACAGATTCAATGCAATACCCATAAAAATCCCAGAATCATTCTTTGCAGAGATAGAAAAATTAATTTCAAAATTAATTTGGAGTGACAGAGGCCTTAGATACTCAAAATTATCCTTAGCAAAAGAAAGAACTCAGGAGGTATCACCAAACCTGATCTAAAGCAATACCACAAAGCCATAATAACAAAAACAGCATGGTATTGGCATAAGAACAGACAGACCAATGGAACAAAATTGAAGACCCAGCTCTTAGTTCAAGTAACTACAGCTGCTTGATCTTTAGATAAAGATGCCAACAATGCACACTAGAGATAAGACAGCATCTTCAATAAATGGTGCTGGACAATTTGGATAAGTACATGTAAAAAAATGAAACTAAACCCACTCCTCTCACCATGCACAAAAATCAACTCCAAATGAATTAAATCCTCAATATAAGACCTGAAACTTAAAAACCTGGAAGAAAATAAGAGGATCTCTCCATAATATAGAAGTGGGTGAAAACTTCCTGAACATTATACCAGTAACCCAGGAAATTCAACAATCACTCAACCAATTTGATGTCATCATGCTAAAAAGCTTCTGTACATACAAACATACCATACACAGAAAGGCAACAGACCACCATCTTTGCCAGCTACACCATGGACATATGCCTAATATCTAAAACCTACAAAGAACTCAAAAAATTAAGTAATAAAAAAAATCAAAAAAAATCCACTCAAAAAATGGGGCAGTGAACTGAAATTGGGAATTTACAGAAGAGGAAATACAAATGGCTAATACTCACTGGAAAATGTTCAACTTTCTTGATCATCAGGGATATACAATTAAAAACAACCATAAGATTCTACCTTATTACAGCCACAATGGCAATCATTAAAAAGTCCAGCAATAGATGTTGGTGAGGATGCAGGGAAAAATGAGTCCTCATTCCCTGCTGGTGGGAATGCAAACTTGTACAAACGTTATAGAAATCAGTGCAGAGGCTCTTGAAAAAAGATGAAAATAGAGCTACCAACTGAACCAGCTAGACTTCTACTGGGGATCTACCCTAAAGGCTCTCTTCTTCAGTACAGAGACATTTCCTCAACCATGTTTATAGGTTCTCAATTCACAATAGCTAACAACTGTAATTAACCCAGATGCCCATCACTAGACAAATGGATATTAAAGTTGTGGTACATATACACAACAGAATTCTTCTACTCAGCAGTAAAGAAAAATGACATAATGAAATTTTCAAGGAAGTAGATGGACTTCAACAGATCACACACTGAACTCACAGAAGAACAGAGAGACAAATGCCTCATATTCCCCTTCATCTGATTGAATAGCAAGAAAACCTGACATGCAACTTGAGAGGCAAATAATAGGGATGGAAGAAGGGGTGAAGAGGAGGGAATGGGATGATGTAAGGAGATACACACAAAACTAAATCCAAAGTCGGCACCATGAAATTCTTACTCTTTGACAGTAGGCTAAAAGATCGAACCATTCAAATGAAAATGGGGCATCACCTGGTAAGAAGGGCCCTGAAGAAGGTAGGATGAAGTCTAACCCTAGTATGATTTGTTCTGGCTTATGACTCCCAGTACCAGAAATAGTTACTACACACATTGAGCTATTGATTGAAGAGACCTACGAGGTCCCCAAAACTAGACAGTCTTCTGTTAAAGCACTTGATTACCCAATGAGGTAAAGGACAAGACTCTATTGCTGAAGACACCACAGCTGCTGTCACACAACACTGAGAGACCAGGCTGGAATCTTGAAGGAAGCCAGTTCCCAGATGGTTAGCCAATGTAGTGCTGGAAAGTGCTACATGAACTGCTAGGGAAAATAGGCCAGCAATGTTGGGAGAAAGCAGGGGTCACTGCTTTACCATAGCAACCAGCATGACAAGATGTACACACCTGTGCAATAGTAGCACTCAACCTGCATGGATAGTCAAGGACTTTGAATGGATAAGAGATCCATTCAGTGGCAAGGAACCCTTAGCTGGAACTGAGATTCAAGCCAAATTCCTATGGAGACCAAGAATCTGTACTCCAAGGGGAAGCTTCCACTAACCATGGGACTGAAGAGAGGTTATATCCACTATAATCTTGCCAATATAACAATGCTTGTCCCACTTAACTTATACTGATCTCACTCTCTATTTGAGAATTTGTTTTTGTATTTTAGCCGGCAGTGAAAACCAGGGTCAACCCAATTCCACCAACAAGACCTGAAATGATAATCGACTGACTCCCTGACAGAAGATGAACCACCCCCAACACATCAGCTAGGATCCAGGTGAAACCACAGAGGAAATGACCAGAAGATGAGCAAGAGTACTGCTTCCACAGGGAGCCAAGGTGATGAGACAGACACTAAGGATATTCAAAACATTCCAAAGCAGAAATCCAGAGGCTGCTAAGAGCTCAACACTAAAGCAGACTTAAAACTTACCCACCATGGCTCAGGGGACATTGCAGAAGAAGGGGGAATATACAGAGGCCCACTAACTGCCTGCTGCTCACACAACTGAGAGCCCTCCATCCCATAGAACATTCCAGCAATCCTGCTGAGGAGGGCCTACAGTGGAAGGGGGCAAGGAGAAGGGAACTGTACACATGAATTGTCCATGCAAAGTTTCTACTTAATAAAAATTCATAAATAATTTTCAAGAACAGACCTGAAATTAGAAAGGGACTAGTTCAGAAGAAAGGGTTTGTTGGGAAGGGAAGGGGGCATAGAAAGGACAATGGGTTAAATATTATCAAAATATATTGGATACATGTATAAAATTGTCAAAAAATTAAACATAAAATAAAAACATATCCAATTTTGTGGACCAAAAAAGAATAATATAAGAAACAAATGTGGTTTTTATTTTGGAAAAACCAAGCCTGAGTTTAAGCCTAGGTTTAAGACTACAAATGGAATGACTAAGTAAGAAGAATCTGTCTCACTAAATAAATACTCATATATGATCCCAGAGAAGTATATGTATTTGCTAGAGCTTCACAGAACTAGTTACAGGCCATGTAATTCACCAAAAAGCTTAGATGAAAGAATGTGGATGATTCAGTCAACACTAACCACATAGTTAGAAAAATTACTCAAGGGCTTGTCAAAGAAGACAGTTGAATATGTTTTACAAGATGTGGTAATTACCAATCACTTAGTATAAACAAAACAAAAGACAACTTTCTCAGCCATTGGAACATAGTTGTCCACCACATCCAAGGGATAACATGACTGAAAAAAAAGCAATTAGCAAATGGATTTAAAAGTATAAATCTACATTAAAATATCGCCTTTGGCAACTGGAAATTCTCAAGCATATCACATGTTCTTAGTGTCTGGTCTACATTTAGGTCCAAGGGAATCAAAGTCCTGAGACATTTTTGGCATTTTAGTTCCTATTTGATTATTTAGAAACTAAATGTGTCTAGTTCCTGGTCCTTATAGCTGCAAAACTTCCTCCATTGGGCTGTGAGAATTAAGTATTGGTATTGCAAATGATCAAACCAATACCTTTTACAGTTTTCTAGGTGTAGGTAATGAAAAAGTCAATGGTATGGATAGATTGGTTCTCTTCAACAGTGCAGGAAAGAGTACAGCTGTGATATGACTGAGTTTAAGTTTAAAAGAGACAATTTTCATAAGAAAAATGTCCTTTGAAGGGAAAACAGAGGGCTGGTGAGATAGCTCCATGGATAAAGCACTTATCATCCTAATGTGAAAATTAGAGTTCAAATCCTTAGCACCCACATAAAGGTTTGGTGGGCATGATGGCCTAACTGCATTCCCAGCACTCAAGAGGAGGACACAGAGGCTCCCCAGGAAAAGCTGGCTAGCTATATCAGCCACACTGGCAAGCTCTGTGTTCAATAGATAGAACCTGCCTCCCTAAATAAAATGTAGAATGATCAAGGAAGACACCTGAAGTCAACCCCTAGCTCTACACACATGTATGCATGTACCTGCACACTTGTGCCCACATATACATGCAAATAATTAACATTTCAAAAAACAACATGGGGGCCTGGAGATATGGCTCAGCAAAACCTAGTGACCTGGAGTCCATTCCCCAGTACTCATTTAAAGCCAGATGCACTAAGTGGCTTGTGCATTTGGAGATTATTTGCAGTACCTGGAGGCCCAGGAGAACACATTTTCCCTATCTATCTTCTATCTCTCCCTGCTTGCAAATAAATAAAATTTAAAAAGCAACAGAGAAGGCAGCTTTGATGTCTGCCTGGAGCTACAAGATTGCTCTGTCTCAGTCAGGTGTCCGAGATGACAGCAAGCTATGTAAGTTAGCACAGATCATACTAGTCTAGGAAAGGCTGACCTGATTCTCAGCAGACATTGCTCTGCAACTGAAATAATAGTTGAATAAATGCCTCGATGAATCATGCCATGGGCTCAGAAAAGAGAATTTGTTTTGGTTTTTTAATTAATTTGTGGTACCCTCTACCTCTTATAAATCTGCATTTTATCAACTGTACAAATTGACAAAAAAAATCACCAACAGGTTAACTGCTGTGACAAATGATTCCAAATTTCTAATTTCTAGACCAGTCTACAATTAATTTGATTTAATTGATGAACAAAGCCAGTCAAGTTTAATTAGATGGAAAACCTGAAATTATGAAATCAGTATCTCATGTACTATTCAAGGAAACTCTGATGTTAATTACTGTGGCCTTAAAAACATAAATAGAAGACACATATTTTATCTCCTTAGTAGGCCCCAGAAGCTTAATGCTTCAAATAGACTTTTATGGTGTTTATAATTCTGTTTATTATTTAGTTGGCCTCTTCCTAGGAGAAAATGAACTGACACATTATGAGTTCCTTCTACATAGGCTTCTCTTTCTTAGTGCTGGTACCTTTCATGTGTATTCACACACAATAATTTAATTATATTAGCAGTTAAGTGCTATTACCTACATTTATACTTGGTAAGGATAAAACATATTCAGTTGTAGATCTTGAAATCTGTTTCAGTCAGCCACACACCACTGGGATGAACCTCCAATCCAGGCACACTTATGGGAGGAAAAGATTTATTGTACCTATAGATCCAGTGGAAGTTCCATAACAGTGAAAGAGGCTGACCCCCTTTCACAGGTCCAAGCTGAAAGAGAAACCCATCACCAATACCATACACACACAAGCAAAACAGTCAGGAGGCAGGGAGAGAGATCTCCTTCCCCTTTATATAGCCTTAGGGAGAGCTCTTGCAACACTACCCCAGAGTTAATGGCTTCCTGAATCTCTGGAATTTCCTTCTTGCACTGCCAACACAGGAAGGGATGTTAATTTCTAGCTTTACTGAGCTTCCTTATATCTTCCCACTACCAAGAGCCTGCCTTCCTATAAACATCCTCAGAGACCCACTCAAATAATTAAAAAGATCAAGTTGACAACAAAACACAACCATCACAACATCCCACTCCATCTTCCAGTGACTAGGAACTCTGTTTAGTTATTAGATATTTTT
>PVHP010028191.1:0-23318 GCA_004024765.1 Zapus hudsonius | reverse complement strand
AGAGAGACAGAGAGAACACCAGGGCCACCACCTTGTGGGTCTGGCTTATATGGGTCCTGAGGAATTGAACCCAGGGCCTTAGGCACCAGAGGCAAGTGCCTTATCCGCTGAGTCATCTCTCCAGCCCGCCACTTCTTTTTTCTTTTTAAATATTTTATTTAGAGAGAGAGAGAGAGGGAGGAAAAGAATGGGTGCGCCAGGGCCTCCAGCAGCAGCAAATGAACTCCAGATGCATGTGCCAGCTTGTGCAGCTTGTTTTATGTGGGTACTGGGGAATCAAACCTGGGTCGTTAGGTTTTGCAGGCAAGTACCTTAACCACTGAGCAATCTCTCCAGCCCTCCTCCACTTCTGTCTGAAACAGGATCTCATTGGCCTGGATGGAGCTCACCAATTGGCTAGACCGCTTGGCTAGTGAGGAGCCTCCTGTTTCAGCCTCCCAGCACTAGGATTGCAGACGACTAGGAATCATTCTCGGGTCTTCATGTTGCAAGGCAAGAGCTTTACCCACTAAGCCATCTCCCCAGGCCCCAGATGACCTTTCTGACTCAAGCACCCAGCTAGACGCTCTGGTCATATAGCCCTCCTGGCCTGGGTCCCTAGGACAGGACAGAAAGTGATGGTCAGAGGGTAGGGCTAGGCATCAGGAGGCCTTGAGTCATCTCTGCAACCTTGCTGTCTTGCCATGCTGGGTAAGTTACCCCGTCTCTCCATGTCCTGCTAGCTGGAAGTATGCCTCCCTGAAAGAGCTAGTGTCAGAGTGTGGAGAGGATGAGCTCAGAGCCTTAGCATGACCATTCCCCCAAGAAACTGACACAGAGCTAAGCAAGATCGATACCTGTAGCCTTTTCCCAGGTGACCTCCTGTAACCCCTTCTTCCCTGGACAGGTCAGCTGACCTGTGACCCTGAGGTGCTGACAGCATCCTGCCCTCTGGGAAAGAGCAGGCCACTCCACCGAGTTTGTGCAAATAGATAAAGAACAAAGTGGTCCATAAATCAGGGCAGCAGGAAAAACAAATAGTTCTTCCCCCTTGGGAAAGGAGCATGGGTGGATGGGTGAGGGAAGCTGTCCAAGCAGGTTCCCCTGGGGCTTGTCCTGATGTAGTGACCCCTGTCTACCTGGGCAGAAGTGGGAGAGGCAGCCTTGAGAAGAGGGGGTGCCAGGTAGAGGTGGGCCTCTGGAGAATCCAGCCCATAGCTGTTGTAATGTATCTGAGTCAAGGTGTTATGTGACTTTGAGTTTCCTTCTTAGAACCCAGCCTGTGCTCAGGAGACGTGTCCTTTCTGGGTACCACTGGTTATTTTACAACATGGTGCCTATGAATGGGTCTCACAAGACACTGATCAGATCATCCTGATCCGGAAGAACTGTTCACAGCAGATTATAGACACGCAATGCCCCAAGCCTTAATGTTCCCAACTGTGAAATGAGGAGTTTCATTGATGACCTTCCTGCTTCCCTGGCATACGGTGAGAGTGGTGATGTGTGTGTGTGAGGACTCTGGCCATGCAGCCAGTTGGGAAGGAGGCTGGCCCTCCTCTAGGCCGAGCTGAGCTTCAGCCCCTCAGCTCTGTAGCCAGCAGAGTGTGGGAAAGTGATAGAACCCTCCAGGCCCCTGTCCACTTCTCTGTAAGCAAGGATGGCATATGGCGTGTGCCTGTTATTTGGACGACGTGTTATGTAAGACACACTAGGTATATACTAGGTGTTCACTTAAAAAAATTCTTTCCATGTTTGTTTTGTTGAAAACACACCATTTCTTTCCTGACCACTGACAGTTTTCAGGATTGGATCCTGGGAACTAGGTGGAGGTAGGACTGGGTGGGGAGAAGACCCCATGGGCTGTGTCACCCTGACCGGGCCCTGTTCTCTGCTCACTACTCTGTCATCTTGCTAAATCCATATCCTGTCCTGTGGCTCCACACCAGCCATGCCCACTCCCCACTCAGGTCATTATACTTACTTCTCATGGAGTGACCGACTATCCGTTATCCGGGGCTTGAGAGGTTCCCCAGATATGAGGCTTCTGGTACTGACTCCTGGATGCTCCCTGGCAAGCCTGTGTTCCTCTGAGCATGCCCCAGGTGTCCATGTGGCCACTTCCTAGCCTCTGCCCAGATCTGCTCTGAGCATCGCATGGGACATAGTTGCAAAGCTCTTGCTAGCCATCCCCCCCCACCGCATCCTGCAGATGCATTTGTTTATTTACTCATCTGTGTCCCCCTCCACCATGCAGGCTCCCTATGAGCAAAGAAGAATTTGGTTTAGTTTTCTTTTTCAGATAACAAGTCCCTGGATTCTCCAAATCACCCCAGGAGGCAGGTGCTGTGGTCACCATGACTGTTTGAAGAGAGGGAAACGGAAGCTTGGGGAACGTCACTCTCTTGCCCATACTGCCCAGGGGATGGTCCCATCCCATTCCTGGTTTTGTGTTTGTTTCTTTCTACATCCCCTGGAACTTAGGCTAGAATTTGGCAGGTGATAAGCACTTAAATATACATCAAATGAATGGGGGGGGAGGGTGAATCTATGACTTTTGGACCCATATAAAAACAGAGGATCAGCCAAAAGGATTGCTTTTCTAAAACAAGGCTTAAAAATACAAGTTCGTGGCTGCTCTCTGTTGACAGATGAGGTATACAGGCTCGTGTACACATCAGGAAGCAGGATTGGATCCTCAGACCGGAGAGAGACAGAGAAAGTGTAGCAAGACTTCAAAGCTCAGCTTCTCTGAGGCTGTGTCTAAACAAGCGAGGCAATTAATCAGGTAATTCCAGCCCTTTCCTCCAATAGCCTCAATTACCTGGCTATTTGAAAACTGCCTGTTTTATGGGTAATGAGTGTTAATAGGCTATCGGCCGGAAACGGTCTCTCCCCCAGTCTGCGTCTTCGTATCCCAGGGCCCCCAGGCCAGCCATGGTGGTTCCAATGGCCTCTGAGACTTGCTCACATCTGTGATCCAAACAGGATGCTTTCCTTCTTCAGTGGGCTGCTGTCAGGATGAAAGAGCTGGTAAAGTCCCTGCCCAGGGCCTGGAATCCTGGTCACTGTGGCCCACATATCTAGCTTCTTTTTTGGTCCACCATGTTTACTTTTCTTCCCAGAGTTTCAACCACTCCAGGCTGGCCTCATCTCTTTGGTCCTGTCAACTCCTGCAGAGCAAGCAGGGAACTGTGATAAGAAGACTTGTTTTCCATCTCTCCCTTGTTCTAGAGACAGACAGAGCTGTGCTTCTGGAAAACTGACTCAGTAGGTGGGGGACATCCTGGGCATCATAGGAGGCAAGCAGCTCCCAGCATTGACTCCCTGTGGTCCTTTAAAAGTGGGAGCACTTATGAGCCTCCCAGAAGCCCAATTTCCAGACAGGGAGGCTGAGGCCCAGGTTTAACTGGCACACTTAAACTATACAGCTATAGTGTAGGGAGCTGTGATCCAAACCCAGGAACTCACTGAGTTGCCAACACAGTTATGGGAACCAAGAAAACCAGAGAGTTAGATGCATCTTTTAAGAAGGACCTCGGTACCTAACTCTTTGCATTTCAGATGGGCAAATTAAGGAGGGAATGGCAGTGCTGGTAGAGAAGTCACGTAAGGGATGACATAATAGTGACCACCTGCATTTAATGAACTTCTGATGGGTGAGCGGACTGTGATGGGAGGCAGGGAAAGCAGAATGAAGTCTGACTCCCACATGCCCTGGCTCCTCCCTCACACTGCTGCACTGCCCATGTGGCCCTGCCCGAGGCTCTGGCCTGGCATTTTTATCTGTGGTCCTGAGCACTCACCACAGGGCTTCTTCCAGTCAATACAGGTGTTGGATGTGTGGACTGTATAAGTCAAGAAGACAAGGCCCTGTGTGTATGCTTATCCCTAACCAGACCCTGGTTTCCTGTACAATTGCACCCAATCTGAATATCTGTACTGGTCATGCTGAGTCAGGGTGATAAGTTATTCTGGGGGGGACAGAATCAAGGGGAGGTAGAGAGCATGAGGTGACCCTCTCTGATCACTTCTAAGTCTATGTCCCCATTTCAGGGCTGCTAAGATGTCTACCTTCTTGGAAAGATGAGGTGTATAGCCTGGTACATCATCTGGGGGCAATCACCCAAGGTACCCTTCAGCAATGAGACCACCACCAGTGCCCGCAGTACATGACTGGGTATGCCCAAGGTTCACCCATGGGTCCTGGCGACACTGGAACAGGGCAGGGGCATCTCATGATATGACAGAACAAATATGCTAGCTTAGGTCTCTCTTCCTCTTCTTATAGAGACTCTAATGCTACCCTCCTGAGCCCAGCTAATCCCAATCACATCCCAAAGGAAGGCTCCACTTCCAAATGCCATTCACAAGCGGCTTTGGGGATTAGGTTTCCAGTAGATGAAGTTTTAGGGACAACTCGATTACAGCATTCTCTGATGGGGTGGGGCAGGGACACAGATCTTCAGGCTATTGATGAAGCCTCGCTCTGGGTTGTGATTTCTTCAGGATTCCCTCTTGGTTCCCAGTCCTCAGGAAGGGAAGGGAAGGGAAGCATTGTGGTTTCATAATCTCCTGTTTTGTTTTTTTTTAATCCTAGTTAGCTCAGCACACATTGGGTCAGCCTCTATTCTGTGAAGACATGGATGTTGCCAGTCTCTCCCCTGGGCCTAGGCTCCTGTCTCTGGACCAGAGCTGGGTTGCACTGAGCAGCAGATCCGCCCCCCCCCCCAGCTCCCATCCTCCTGCATCCTCACAGATGAACTGCCCTAACCATAGACAAGTGTCAGCCTCTGCCAGACCCCACACGCACAGCAGTGGCTTCTGCTCTCTTGTCTGCTTTGGCCTCTGCCCAGAAGGGTGAAAGTCCTGTCTAGCGCAGAGGGGAAACAAAGACAGCAGCATAAGCACACAGCGAGGGGCAGAGAGGGCCTGACTGTGTCTTTGTGTCTCTCAGGTGTCTACAGGAAATGGCCCCTGTCTGTCGACCTCAGGTTTCTCAGAGGACCGAGGAGGCAGTGATGAAGAGGCTATAGAGGAAAAGCCTGCTTGCATTTTCTTGAGATAGTCTCTGCCTTCCCCACTCTTCCTTGTGTCCTGGGTTTTGCAACCTTCGAGACCCTGTAGTCAGTTGCCCTTTGGAGCATACCTGTGTGACCTTGACTCACTACCAGACTTCAAGGCTCTGCCTTTCTTCAAGAGGTACCCATTCTCTCCTTCCACACCCTTCTATTCCCTTCTCCCTTGTTGAAAGTTTCTTCTTAATGGCTGTAACAAGACCCAGGGACAGACAGGCACAGATGTTAACCTGAGCAGAAGCTGAAGAAGCAGGCAGGCATGAAGTCATAGGTGTCAGCCAGAAGGGCCTTCTGGGAGCATTATGGGATGAAGGCGATATCTTCGTGGTGGTGGTGGGCAGGAGACACTTTCCAAACTATATAAACTGTCCACCAAAATTCTGCATATTTAAAAATCTCTCAATTATACTTCATTGAGAATAAATTATGCATAACTCATGATAGCCAAAGAGTAAAAACAACTCAAATGTCCCCTAGTGATGAATGGGTGGATGGAATGTATCGCATAAATACAATGGGTATTTGGGGGTCAATAAAAATAAATGAAGCAAAAACAAGTAAAAATAAATGAAGCACTTGCATAGACTTCAATATGGTGGGCCTTGTAGACACTATGCTGGTGAAACAGTCAGCCGCATCACACCACTGCTAGACGTCCAGAGCAGGAAGTCCACGGAGACAGAAAGTGACCTCGTGGTCGCCAAGGGCTGGGAGAGTGAGCCAGCAACTGCTTAGCAGTCCAAATGTCCCAAAATCGACTGTGTTAATGGATGAACAGCTCTGTGACTATCCCACAACCCAGTAAGTTGTACATTCTAAATGGCTCAACAATAGTCATTAGAGCTACTAAAAATTATGCAACTTAAAAAAAAGACTATTTCTTAATCTTTTTATTATTTCTAATAAAAGATTTAAAGTTAATTTAAATTCTACTAGCCCCTTACAACTGACCTGGGGTTTTGTTCTCAACTCATGGGATACTCACTAACAGCTCAACAACAGAGAAAGCAGCTCTATATTGTTGCATGTGCTCAGGCTGTGGTCCAGAAGTCCTTTCTCTCTCTGATCTTCATTATTCTCATCTGTAAAAATCATGATGAGGGGCTTCAGAGATGGCTCAGCAGTTAGGGGTGCTTGTCTGCAAAGCCTGTTGGCCCAGGTTCGATTCTCCAGTACCAGGTAAAGCCAGATGCACAGAGTGGTGCATTTATCTGGAGTTTGTTTACAGTGTCTAGAGGCCCTTGTCTCCATCCATTCTCTCTCTCTCTCTCTCTCTCTCTCTCTCTCTCTCTCTCTCTCTCTCTCTCTCTCTCTCTCTCTCTTGCAAATAAAATAAAAATAGAAAAAAAGTCATGGTGCTAACACTAGCCACAAAGGGGTGTTAGGTGCATGGAAGGCTCTGCTGTCATTAGCACTCAGGAAGAAGTATTCTCACTCTCTCCCTAGATGAAAAGATGGGACTGGCAAGAAGAAAGCACCTGCTTGAGCTCACAAACGCTCCTGGGCTTGTCCTCAGGCTCCTGGATACCAGCGGCTCTTCAAGGACCCTTCCTCACTCTACCGGCTGACTCACTGAATAGACTACGTTCTGCCACTGCAGCTCCTAGCATGCAGAAGGTGTTCAGACAACACTCTTCTTGAACTTCACACATCATAAGAAAGAAACCTGAAGGGTTAGGAGAGATGGCCCAGTGGTGAAAGGCACTTGCTTACAAAGTCTGATGGCCTGAGATCGATACTCTAGTACCCACATAAAGCCAGATGTGGAAAGTGATTAATGTATCTAGAGTCCCTTTTCAGTGGCACTAGGCCCTGGGGTGCCCATTGTCATTCTCTCTCTCTCTCTCTCTCTCTCTCTCTCTCTCTCTCTTTCTCTCTCTCTCTCTCTCTCTCTCCCCTTGCAAATAAATGAATACATTTTTAAAAAAAGAAAGAAGCCTGAGAATCAGAGGAACTAACTGCAATCCCTTAGAAAGTGTGCAATTTCTGTGGTATCCACCCTGGAGTCCAGTGCCCATATACTGTGAATCGGATGCTATGGACTGAATGCTTGCAACCCTGTCCAAAATCCATATGTGGTCATCGTAACCCCCAAGGCAATGGTATTTTAGGAGTTATACCCTTTTGGATTGGATTTGGTTATGAGAGTAGAGACCCCATGAATGGGATTAGTGTCCTGCTAAGTGACCCCAGCAGCCTCTCCCTTTCCCCCATGGGAGTAAGAAGTTGCCATCTATGAACCAAGGAGCAGGACCTCACCAGACACCATGTCTATCTGTGCTTTGAAACCCTAGAACTCTAGGGGGAAGAGTTTATTGTGTGAACCACTAGCTACATGGTATTCTTTTACAGAAGCTCAAAGTAACTAGTGGATTATCACTAAATAAATGCATGTTATTTAAGCCATTGAGGGATCAGCCCTATGTCGGACATAATAAAGTTGGATGCTACTAGCAAAAAATAAGAGACAAAGTGCTGAGAAGTGAGAGGAAGGCCATGCGCTTACCAGACTGTGTGACTATTCTCTCTCGAGAGCCTCTCAGGGAAGGAGGTCTGCTCAGTCTGCAGTTCTCTATAGAGATGGCAGAGTGACACATAAGAATAGCTGGGTTTACCTGTGTATGTGGTCTAATCCCTATAAACACAGAGCCAAAACTTCTGGTCACTGGGGAAGTACAGTATGAAGGCAAGAAGGTGGGAACCATGGGCCATATGGGTTGTCTGTGTGAGTGGAGACTTCTCTGAAGGAAGAAGTACAAACACTTCATCCACTTCTGATTTCTGCTGAGTCTCTTAACACAAAGTCATGCAGGAGTGTGTATTTGACATTCCCTTTGCATGTGCTGACAATCATCCTTCCTAAGGCCTCTTCCCTTCCTCCCTGATGACCAGTGGGGCGGTTGTGCTCTTGATGGCCTTATCAAGTCCTACTGGCCAGTTATTTAATTTCCTGACCAAGCAGGCAATACAGGGGAAAGGGTAGCCTCAACTCACACAGCCAAGAGATTTATTATTCATTATGTGAGGGAAGGCAGAACAGTAGATGGAACTGCTGTGTCTGCTGTCTCTACTTGCTGAAACCTGCTCTTATCTACAAGCATCCCACATGCCTTTGAACATTGCATAAAACATAATATTTTGATCATTTTAAGTATACAGTCCATGGTATTGTTATTCATATTTGTTTGCAATCTTCACCCTACCCATTCCAGAACCTTTTGTCTTATCACTAAACCTTAATCCCCAATCTCTCCTCCAGCCTCTGACAACCCCCATCCTCCTTCTATATCCATGGATTTGAAGGCACCAGGGGTCTCCTGTAAGAGGGAAGATACAGCATCTTCTGTGCCTGGTGTATTCACTTAGTCTTGTGTCTTCAAAGTTCATGTTGTTGTATGTTTCAGAATCTTTTTCCTTCAAGCAAGAGATCCTGCTAAATTGAAAAATATCAACCAACTGGACAAGATGTACACACCTATGCAATAGTGGCACTTAGCCTATGCAGGTGACCAATGGCTCTCTGGATATGAGGCCTGCTCAATGGGAAGGAACTCATAGCTGCTACTGGGAACCAAGTTAAAATCCTTGGAAGATGATGGCCATAGATTCTAATGAGGTGTTCCTATCAGTGTTTGGCCAAAAACAGGCCACACCCATCAAAATCTCTCCTAATTAACCACACTTTAATCCATGCTGCTCTCACTCTTCATTGGAAAATCTGTTTTCTTTTTCACAGAAAGCAGCAGCAAACACCAGGGACAACCAAAATCCATCAACATAACAAGAAAAGATAGCTAAGTTACTATCAGGAGATGAGCACATCAGCCAGGGTCCAGGTACATCCACAGAGGAAGCAGCAAGTTAAGCGTTGAGCACTGCTCTCACAGCAAGCCTGACAACCTGCTCCAGGGAGATGGCGATAGACACTGAGGACACTCAAAGCATATCAAAGCAGAAATCTAGAAGTGGCTGAGAGCTCAACACTAAAGTAGACTTCTAACACACCCACCAAGGCTCAGGGAACGTTGCAGAAGAGGGGGAGGAAAAATTATGAGTCACAGGGTGGGAAGAAGTTTCCAGAGGCATTGCTCCCACCATGATGACTGATGCTCTCATAACTCATAAGCCATAACCTCATGGCAAATACCAGTAACCTCACTGAGGAGGGACCTCGTTGGGTTTGGGGCTGAAGGAGGGGAATGGGACCAACACAAGATTTGTCCACACAACAAGTTCCTAATTAATAAAAATATTTTAAAGCTTAAAAAAGAATTCTTTTACTTTATTTTATTTTATTTACTTATTTATTATTTATTTATTTGCATAAGGAGAGAGAGACAGAGACAGAGAAAGAATGAGAGAGAAACAGAATGGGCCCAGCAGGGCCTCTGGCCATTACAAATAAACTCTAGATGCACGCACCACTTTGTGCATCTGGCTTTACGTGGGCACTGGGGAATCAAACCTGGTCATCAGGCTTTACAAGAAAACACCTTTAACTGATGAGCCATCTCTCTAGCCCCCGATTCTTTTTCTTTTTGAGGCTGAATCATATTCTGTTATATGTGTAGACCACTAGCAGGTATCAACCAATCCCCTGGCTCACTGGCTGCATTACAGTATGCAGGTGAGTGGGGTGTTGAGACTGGATAAAGTCGTGTCTTTTGTCAGCCCCCAAAGTCATTGCTCATGAGGGAAAGCTCGAGTCAGCGGGGCACTGAAGGATGGTGGCACCGGCTGGAGGAATGGGACACGTCTGAGAATTTGGAAAATGACTTGTGGCTACTCTCTTGTAAATTGATTTTCTTTTCTATTTGTGTGCTTGAGCAGATGGAGACAAGGGTGAGCTAGCTGTGACATGTGCATTGCCCTCTGCTTCGTAGAAGCCTGGCTCTTTCCTTCCTGTTTCATCCCATGCTACCGAAGGCTCCGCATCATCATTGTATATTATATCACTATTATTTCTGCTCTTATTGTCTGATGGATGTTTTCCTCATTACATCACCATCAACTATTCTTTTGAAACAAAGCAAAAGAAAAAAATGCACGTCTTTTGTCATTAATCTGTCAACCTGATTTCCTTTGGTTTGAGGCTATTGATATACCTTGCCCAAACCTCCTCCCCATCCTGGCATCCCATGATCTCTGTCCCTCCTTCCTCTCCACCTCCCATCCTGCCTCTGTCTGCTTCTTGGCTCTGGAGCAAAGGGCTCTTGCTCATTGGTCAGCCCAGTGACCCTGAAGAGTGTGTCCTAAATTCTTCAGGTTTTTCTTAATCCGTTGCTGTTTTTCTTTGGATTTGGTGATGTTTTGTGTGTGTTAGATTAGAAGAGACTTAAACTCTGAGAGTTGGGGCTCTGTTGTATTTATTGATATTGAGATAGTTTGTTAATTACTATTTATAATGGACAAAGTTCTGTGAAGGGTCTCCACCCCCCACCAGGGGCCAGGGGACACTGTGAGCCTGGCACCTGAAGCTTTGCTTCCTCCCAGGAATATCCCAGCAGGGCTCCATTCTTGGCCACAGTTCCTAGCCAGCCCCTTCCAGGTATGTCAGGGCCAACTCAGTTCCCAGGGCCCAGAACTTAAACAAACACACTGGTGTTGTTTCTGCAGTGGACCCGCCAACACTTTGCTGTGTGTTTGTTTAGGCTGCCGACTTTGAGCAGTTCCAGAACGGGGACGCATGCATAGGGATAAGTCACAAGCCGGCTGCTTGTTGCATGGGTGGCACCGGGAGGCAGCCATGTGAGATGGAGATGGGAGTGAGCACTGGGGGGTTAAGAGCCATGAGGAGTTCTCAGAACTTGAGAAATGGAGTAATTTACAGATCAGAAAACACCTTGGAGTGGGCATAGCAAGAATGATGCTGAGATGGTTCAAAAGTACAGAATAAAGCCTTCTTTCTCCTCTGACCTGGAGTTGGGATGAGGGAAGTGATATGGGAAATGAGGAAAGCCTTGTATTCTGACCTCCGAGATCAGTGTTTGTCCGGGGCAGTGTGGAGCCCTTGAGAATGACGGAGAAGGTGGCCATCACAGGGTCTTTATCATGAGCATATTGAAGACAGAGAGGCCCAGGCAGAGGCTCACATGGTGAGATAGTGAGAAGGGAGGGACCTGAGGGAAGATGTAACTACAGGGCCCTGAGGGAAAGGCTCTCCTCCTGTGGGGTGTCAGTGGGTAGGAAAGTGGGTGAAGAAGTATTTCTCCATGCACAGGGAAATTGACAGGGAAAAAGTTCCTCTTGCAGCCCCATACATATTATTGTCTGTCATAGTCTATTTTCTGTCCCATGATGCATCAGACTGAGCCCACCTCACAGACTCTAGCCCAGAGGCCTAGGTTGGCCTGTGAGTGCACAGCCAGGTCCTCAGCTCTCAGATCCCAGCAGGCCAAGCTCAGCCAGCCAGCAGAGCTCAGTGCAGGCTGCCACCCAGGTGTTTCCAGGCAAGCGCACAGGAGGGAAATCAAGGCACAGCAGGAAGGCAGGGAAGCCCAGCCACCCACACCTTGATTTGTCGTGGTGAAATGCAGTTAGGTGCTCCATTTATGGATCTGCAAACTGAAGTTAAGAAGATCCCAAACATCAAGATTCTGGCAAAATCCAAAGAACCAGAAAGCAGTAACACCAGGTTAAAGAAAATGGTCTCAGTCTGCTCCAAATTGGACCACGGCATCGAGTACTAGGGTTCCAGCACCTCATGGCCCTTTGGGATTAGAGACAGAAAACAGGAGGAGGATAACAGAAGTGGTTCCAGGGCTCTGCGGTGAGGAGAAGCCCGAGTGATGTTGGAGTCCAGTCAAGACTCCCCCACCCCCAGCAGTTGGGCAGCCCTCCGAAACCACAGCCAGGTTCTAGACCTATCCTTTGGCCAGCTCAGGAGCATGTGCCCCCGTGTGCTCCGCTACCTGGCAGCTCTGGGCTTGGCAGGGATGTGGAGATGGTGGGTGAGCTCAGGTCCATTCCTTAGTAAAGGCAGCTTCTCTGGCGCAGGGTGTTGAGGGGAGCAAGTGTGGGGGATAAGCCAGGGAGAAGTTGCCAGAACTTTCCATCCATATTCTGAGATGCCGAGTTAAAATGGAAGGTGCTGGCACATGCCCCACCCAAGAAATCTACATTCCTCTGTCTCTGCTCTCTAGCAAAGCAAGGAACCTACATCTCCATCCACTAATTGCTTATTCAGGCATCAAAAATATAGCATGTGTCAAATCTATCCCATTCCAGGTAGCGTGTGTGTGTGTGTGTGTGTGTGTGTGTGTGTGTGTGTGTGTGCCACAGAGGACAGAGCAGATGAAGGCCTGCCTCTCTGAATGGCCAATCAGGCCCAGAAAGCACCCCCATCTTACACTCAGCAGATGTGGAAAGCTTGCAGACGTTTCCCAACATGCTGCTCAGGGCCTTTCCACCACAGCTTGTGAATAATCCCCTGTGCAGTGCAGAAGGTGGCCTCCAGAGGATGTCCGTCTAAGTACAAAGAGCCACTGAGGGGACAGGCAGATGCTGTCATCCCAAGGCTTCGTTTCATATCTTTCTCTCAAGGAGCCGGAGCCATCATGTTAATCACACAGCAGCAAGTTGTAAACTCAGCTTGCACCCAAAGGAGACTTGGCTTTATGGGGGAGAGAAACCAGAGGTGAGTCTGTCTGAAGGTGGGCCAGCTTGGAAACACCCTTCAGGTGTGCTTGGGCCCCACTCTGACATCCTCTCCCACCCCTGCCCAATGCCTGTCTCTGCACGCTTCCTCTGATCTTTTAGCTTGAGGGAGTGATGTTTGTTTTGGAAAGCAAAGGACCAAATTTGTAGTGGTGAAGACAGTACACCTCTGATGCAGGCCGAGCTCCCAGAACCCTCACACACTGGAATCTGCCCTGTCACCTCTTGTATACCATCCATAACACTAAAGGACAGCCCTGTCATCTTATCTGGCAACTGGGGTTTTAGCAGTCCCTTCATTAAGCCTAGAGAACAAAGGCTGCCGGGTGAGGGTCCCTGGTCATCCAAACAGCCTGTCACCCCGAGTGTGAGGCTGCGGCTGTCCAGGGAGGCCATGCACTGTTTACAGATGGAGGAGATAACCACAGAGGAAGGTCACGGGGCGTTTTCTTTCCATCTTCTCAGCTCAGGATGGGGGTGGGGGGACCCCCTGACCACCCTGATGCTCCAGCTGGCCTAGAGGACTTTCTCAAGTCTCCCACAAAGGAATGCAGGGCCAACTAAGGAAGTGTCTCCAGAGTGTGATTGGGGCTGGGGGTGGGGATAAGTGCCCCAGAGAGACCAAAAAGTAAATTTTGCTACATGGATCCCATTGTTGTTAAGGGAAAATGGGAAGAAAGGAATGGAGGCAAAGGGTCACAGCCTGAGCTGCCCACTCTGAGTCCCATGTGCTGGTTCATACCTCAAACCCTCTCTTTGGACAGAAGTCCTCCCTGTATTATCAAAGGCAAGGGGTGACCCAGAGGCCACTTGGATACCACGAGTGATAGGAAGCTTATTCCTCCAACAAGGTGGTCTGTTGTTTTGCAGGGCAGCATAGGAGCAAAATGGAACGAGAACGGAGCTATCCTGGGACGGTCACCTTGGCTTCGTGCCCTACGTTACTCAACAGTACAATGGGCATATTTCACTCCTACTATGACACTGGTGTTCCTCATCGCTAATCATAATAGCTCTTAAACACTACTTGTACTTTTCACCATGCTTTCAGGCCCAAGAGGTTCCTGACCCATCCTAGAGGACTATACAATGAGTGTAAGTTAGCCTCATTGCCAGGTAGGTGCGCTAAGGCTGGAGACATGAGGATGCAGACACGGGCAGTAAGAGAGGTGCGATGAAACTGCACTTTTAGTCTGGCATGGTCTATTCTAAAGTGCTCCCCATGGCTGTGGACATGTCTGCCCTCTATGGAGGGCTCACATAATGCTGAGAACTGGGAAAGTGTTGTCTCCACTATGGAGATTATAGTGACGTCAGTGGATGGACTGTTACAAGATTCCTGTTCAACATTCAGAAATGAACTGGAAAGTTAAGCACAGAGAGGGTTGCTTTGAGAAATCATGAGGCACCTGTGTCTGAAGCTGGGTCCACACGTACTGATTACAGACTTAGAGGTGAGTGAGGCCATCAAGGGCCACAGTAGCAGGAGTATATGATACTAAGGACGCCCTATGCAATGTCCTCGACTCAGAGCTGAGGGCTATTGAAGATGGCTCGCCTGGGGTAGGGTGATATGTCACAGTAAGTCATTGCTGCTTCTTGTGGTCTGGGCTGACAGCCTGGCTCACACTTCCTGGTATCTCCTGGTAGCCAGAGAGCCTCTTCCACTGTGCTGTACACATGATTCCTTTCTTTGATCAAAGGGGCCCAGTCACCACCACCCCCCAATGCCAGCAGGTGCCTCCTTGGGCACACTTTTGGCTGCTGGATGGTTAGCCCACAGCCCTCATGTGGAGGCTTGGCTTGGTCTCCCCAGATCATCTTGAGACAGCCTCCCAAGAGCCTCAGGTAGGTATTGAACTGCAATGGTTCCCACAGACATCTGCCACCGACCACAGCAGCTTGTCCTGGCTCTCCACTGGTTTTCCTGCACGAGCTCCCTCTCATCACTCATGTGAAGCTACCTGGTGGTTCGAGTTCCAAAGTGAGCA
Source organism: Zapus hudsonius (assembly GCA_004024765.1). Classification (NCBI taxonomy): domain Eukaryota; kingdom Metazoa; phylum Chordata; class Mammalia; order Rodentia; family Dipodidae; genus Zapus; species Zapus hudsonius. The sequence goes on along the minus strand of PVHP010028191.1, from coordinate 8,614 downwards.
CCTCTAGGCCTGGACAGTTCAAGACATTTTGAATTTGCCCTGTTCACTGGTCAGCTTTGCTCCATCTCCTGCATGCTAGGACTATGGACCAGCATTCTTCCTTGCTCTGAGGGAGCAGACATTCTCAGGCTTACTAGCAGAAGAGCCATTCTTGCTTCCAGACTTAGCTCAGACACCCTGTTCTCCAAGACATGCCTGATCCACCACTCCCAGCCTGCCAGTGCAGTCAGCGTGCCCAGAGCTGATCATGCTGAGACACTGGGGTTTGTTTCTCACTGTGGCTCTTGATGGACAGGAACCTAGATCCCCAGGAAAGCCTGTGCTCCACCCAGAGCAGTCAACTGAGGAAATAAGTAGAAAACACTTGTCAAAAGACTGACCATTTCACTGATCAGCTCAAAGTCTTTCTACCCACTGCTTGCTTTCTCAGTAGCAAAGGTGAGCCCTACTCATAGCACACACATATAATATACACCACACATACACACAGGCTACAGCGCACACACACCATATATATGCTACATACACATGTAAGCCACCAAGCACACTTATAATACACACCACTCACAACATACAATATTCCATGCATATAATACACACCACACACAACACATAATGCTCCATACACATAATACACACAATACACACCACTCTTAACAAGGACTTAGATATTACATTCGTAGTAGATACAGCATACAACATGCAGAATGTATAATTGCAGCATATACCATGCACAGTACACACAATACATATATACATATAACAGATGTGACATACATATTAGACACATGACACACAGTATTACCACATGCACAGCACACAATGCAAGCACACACTCAATAGATGCAACATGTTTATGAAGCACATAGCATATAGGCAATGCATTCCACACAGGGCACATCTAACACACATAAGATGCATACACATGACACACACAATATACAACATGCATAATGTGTTTTACATGCAACACACAATGTGCTTAATAAGTACAACATATGCCCAATGTATGCAACATATTTATGTGGCACACAGCCCACACGTAATGCACATAACCCATGACACATACAGTCACATTACACTTGACACATTCGATGTGCACACAACATGTGATGCAAATAATGCACAATGCCAGCACTCACCCAATCTATGCAACGTAAAACACATATGCACATGCTACATTTAAAATGCATAACACATGAGACATACCACACACACACACTCACAACTACCACCTACTTCTAATTCCACAATGCCCTTGTGCCAGGACAGGTAATGGGCATGGGGGTCATGCAGGGCTCTACCAGGCTGTGGGTTATAACACTGAGAGGCTGACTCGCTGTGGGATCCTGCCAGGTCCCCTGGCATCTCTGGGCTGGATCTGCTAGACTCAGGAATGATCCCAACACTCCACTGCATCCTGCCCCTTGGGAAGCTCAGGAAGGGCTTCATGATCCCATGAGAAGACAGACACATGATGTTCATAGTGCCACCCCTGCAGAAGCACATGTCATCAGGGTCCTAGTAGGTGCAGAGACACCTGAAAGAAGGAAGCACACTTGGTTCTGGGAGGCGACTGGGGTACAGTGAAAACTTGGGGCCTGTCAAGGGTTCTTGTATTTATGTCAGTGTTGGTGGCTGTCATGGTTTGATACAGGTGTCCCCCACAAACAATTGAATGTGTTCTGATAGATCAATCCTCAGCTGATGGCAATTTGGGAATTAGAACCTCATTAGAGCTGTGTTGTTGGGGGCGGCTTATGGGGTTATAAGCCAGCTTCCCCTTGCCAGTATTTGGCACACCTTCCTGCCGCTGTTTGCAGTGCTGTGGCAGAGGTGATGTCCAGCCCTCTGCTCATGCCATCGTTTTCCCTGCCAGAATGGAGTCTCCCCTCGAGTCCGTAAGCCAAATAAATCCATTCCTCTACAAGCCACTTTTGTTTGGGTTCTTTCTGCGCAGCAACTAGAAAGCTGACTGCAACAGTTTCTGAGCACGGACATCCTTTTGCCCCTAGCCTCTAAGTCAGAAGGCCAACACTGCCCTGGATGGCAACTCATCCAGAGAGCAGACAAGATGTTGCTCTCTGAGGGTCCTCAATCTGGTCTGCACCATTTCCAATGTGACAACAATAGTCCACCTTGAGGCTGGCCCGAGTCCCCCAGGTGATCAGAGAGGCTGCCCAGGCTCAAGCCACAGCTCCTGGCTGGGGCTCAGGTCCCTCTACATAAGAGATTCTTAGCCAGCCTCAACATCTCACCTGGGTGCCTGGTGCCTGGAGGTGGAGATAGAGCCAGACTTGGGAGTGGACACAAGAGCCAGTGGGGAGCAGATATGGACTCACTGGGCCTGATAGTGTTGTCTGATAAAACGGATCGGCTTACCCTCTCTGTCTACCGCTTACATAAACTTTTAAATTCAAACCACATGTCCCCACAAAGACCAGAAGCCACACACACACACACACACACACACACACACACACACACACACACACACACACACACTGCCACCCTCCAAATGGGAATGATGCCTGCCTGGTGCCCACAACACTCCAAAGCCAGAGAGCAAATAGGCTGGAGCCAAACTTGGGAGCTTGAGGAGGAGAGTGATCAAGTGTGTCTCCTAGGACCCTTCCAGTGTGTTGGCATTGTTCTAAATGCATGCTTGGGTCTCACACGGAGGTGTGCTCCACTGTTATTCCCACAAGGAATAACAAGGTAATTCTCAATACATTGGTCAGGGTCAAACTGCCCTGGTTTGCAGCCTGGCTCTGGCCCCAATCTGCTGTGTGACTTTGAAGAAGTTAGTTATTCAATCTTGCTCTCAGTGTCCTTATTTGTAACATATATACAACAGTCATAACTACCACTGAGGGATGATGGAAGAACAAGTGTGTAAAGGCTATAGAACACAAGGGGTGCGTGTGAACAGGAGTAGGAACCTACACACTAAACATCTCTCAGTTCAGAGAGCAAGCTCTAGAAACCTCCTCGGTTACCCTATTTTATTTAATAAATAGAACTTCCTTTAATAAATGATAACTCTTTTTAATCCATTATCATCCCGATTGTCCAAATGATGAAATTGGGCATAGGGAGATTGAACAATTTTTCCAAAACCACACAGCTAGTTAATGGTGAAACCAAGATCGAAATATAGACATTCCGACTACAAAGCTCCCTCCACACAATGTTGCCACCATCATGCCTGCCCTCTCCCATCATATTGCCAGCCTCTGGAGCCAGGGACTATATATTTGAGTCTCTGCTTTGCTCCTCACACAAAGCCAGACCTAGGATCAGTGCCTGGAGAATGTGTTTATCCAACAATGGATTCATAAAAACAATAAATGGAGTGGCTCGCCCTCTCTGCATTTCAAAATCAGACGTCTTTTATATGTCCCTTTTGAGGAAGGCCTTGCTGGCTGCCCTGCTTCTCCGTATCACTGTGGTGTGAGTTCAGGTTTGTTTGGTCCAGGTGTCCCCCAAAACCAATGTGCTCTGAATGCGCGATCCCCAGCTGATGGCAGTGTGGGTGTTAGAACCTTGTGGGAGGTATATTGTTGGGGGTGGGCTTATGGGGGTTATAGCCAGCTCCCCCTTGCCAGTGCACACTCCCTTTGCACACTCTCCTGTTGCTGTTGTTCACCTGATGTTGGCCAGGAGGTGATGCCAACCCTTCTGCTCAAGCCATCATTTTCTGTGCCATGATAGAGCTTCCCCTCAAGTCTGTGAGACAAAACAAACCCATTCCTCAGCAAGCTGCTTTTGGTTGGGTTCTTTCTGTGCGGCAAGGAGCAGTTGACGACAATAGGCCCATGATTTATTTGTCTCTTTCTCTGTGTCTATCTTGTCATTTCTTTGTGTGGTGTGTGGACAGGCCTGTGAGGGAAGGGCCCTGGAGGAAAAGGTGTTCATGCCAAGCCCTAAAGAATGAGCAAGAGTATCAAGTGAGCTCCTTAGACTTTCTTTTCATGTGGAGATAATCACACTGTCTAGGATTCTGGGGGGACTGTGTCCTAGACAGCTTTTTATCTCTTTGTCTGTGAAGACATAGATTATTCATTCAATCCAGTCTCCCTCCAGCCATCTATCCTTTCATCTATCATTCATCTGTTGATCAAGCCATCCATCCATCTATCATCCATTCAGACATCATTCATCTATCCACCCATCAATCCATTATCCATCCATCATCTGCCATCCTTCTATCCATCCATCTCTCTATCTACCCTCCCAAATACCCACAGAAGGGAATTTATGGAGCATATATATAAGCCAGAAGCACCCCAGATACACTGAGACCAGTAGAAGCCCCCAGAGTCAATACATTATACCCATGAGCAAACTCTCAACGTCCAGGTACCCTGTGGTCAGTTTGCAGAACACTGAGTTTGCAGGCACTGGTCTGTGTGGTGTGTGAGACAAGATTGTCCACTAGTGATCATGAGAGGTGTTGTCAATGCTGTTGGAGGAGAGTGTGACCTCCTCACGTAGAGAGAGCAGCTTTGGGGGTCTGTGTGTCAGGAAAGTCTCAAAGTCCTGGTACCTTGTCCTCAGTCACTCAAATCACTCCCTCTTTGACCATAAGCGGGGCCCTGAAATGGCCTTTCCTTCCTGTCCAGCCCACATCCCTCCAGACTGCTCGGTTCCAGCCAGGGGCTGTGGCCCCGGTTTCTCTACACCCGCAGCCCCCCACCACACACAGGCCCCTTGTTCCGGGACTGCAGGCGGCAGCTTGGAGCCACTGCTGGAAATGGCCTTCCAACAGATGTGCCTTTAATTTGTTTCCGGGTCAGTGGCCCTTGTGCCCCAAGGAGGCTGCCTCCCAGGCAGGAGGCCCCAAAATAGCCATGTGTGTGTGTCCCTGGACGGGGTTATCCATCACTGCCCGGCCTCTGCCCCCGGATGCCTCTCTCTGGTGACTGGCTCTAATCGGACCACTCAGCGTGGAGAGGGGAAGCTGGCTCCATCCCCTCGGGTGATGGCCCCTCAAAGGGCCAATTGTAACCACATGGAAGGGGGGCTGTGCCCTGGTCCAGGGTCAGCCAGGCAGCCCTTCCTGCGAGGAAGCCTACTGTGGAGGCTGTGGTACAGGCTAGTAGCACTTTTTTTCAGCCTTGGCCCATTTATTAGTGGCGGGTGTGATGGGCCTACTACCTGCCAGGCAGGTTACCACCCTCTTCCTCTACCTCATCACCAACTCCCTAACTCCGCAAAGAACCCTGCAAGGGTGTCTCCTGTCATCCTGTGGGGAAGCAGCCTGACAGAGGTCGTCTTTTGCAACTAAAAGTGAAGAGGCCGCATAAGGACTGAGGTCTGCATGTGTGAGCTTGGACTTCCCCGAACAGCACAGCCTCCTGGCTTTCCTCAGAGCAGCAGAGCTTGTGTGGAGTTGGCATTTACTAAATCTGGGTGTTTCCTCTCAGCCCTTTGTGTGAAAATGGGGATCAATGCATAATTACCATCTGACGGGACTACTTGTGGGTTCAATATGGTAACTTGTGCCAAGAGCCTAGCACTGAGCTCAATAGCTAAACCATAGCTGCTTGAGACATACATAATCTCAGTGCTCACTGGATACAGGTAGCGGGGACCAGCTAGGGATGGTTACATTGCAGAGGCGCAGGGAAGGAGGTTGACCCATTCCTCCATTTTCAAAGCAGCAGAACACAGAGTCTGGCCACTGCTGTGTCATTCTGGGAAGTGGGAGAAAGAAGGCTTAGTGGGAATCCGTCAGGGGCAGTCATTGAGATCAGAAGCATTGCTCTAAGCATGCCATCAACCCTGCCCGTGGTGGGTGCTTCTTGTGAATCCGCAAGTACCCTCTTTCCCACAAGATCAACTCCAAAGTCTTTCCTCTAGCCTCCCAAGGTCCTTATGATATGGCCTCAAAGAGAGTGACCAGGCTCATGCCACACTTCTCCCTGTAGTGCTGCAGCACCATGGAATATTCCAGGTGCTCTGAGTCCATCTTGTAACTTCATGTTGATTGATTGGCTTTTTTCCAGCTATTTCTGAATGTTCTCTCTCTCTCTCTCTCTCTCTCTCTCTCTCTCTCTCTCTCTCTCTCTCTCTCTCGTTTCTGCTTTGAATATTACACTGTTGCTTCCTACAAGGCTTTCCATACCTCACAGCACCCCCCCCCCATAGGGTCATCTGTAGTTCCCCTTCTATGTTTCCAAATGACTTATTGTATAATTTATTTCCCTGAATTAGGGGTCAGGTCTGTGAACCATGTCTGGCCCACTGCCTGCTTTTGTCAATAAAGTTTTATTGGGATCCAGCCATGCTCGTGTGTTTACCTATTATCTATGGCTGTTTTCACACTACAAAGCAGAATTGAGTGGTTGCTTCTGAGACCATATGGTCCTCCAAACCTCAAGCATTTACTATCTATTCATTAACAGGAAAAACTTGCCAGCCCTGCACTCGTCTGTCAAATCACTCACTGTTATGCTCTCTTGCACCTACGCAACTTGGAACAATGTGAGATCAGGACAATGTTTTCTCTGACAGGAATCTGGCTTGATCCTGGTGCAGACATGTTCAGTGAAGGGTCAGATGTGCCTGTCACATGTGGCCACACACTCCCTCCATGCCTCTGGGATTCTGGCAGAGCGTGGTGAGACCAAGCAGAATCTCAGTGCTATCAAATATGCTAGCCAAGCAGTGAGGGTGGCGGGAACCAGCGGGAGGTCAAGGCTAAATTGCACCCTTGTTTAAATGCCAGGCTGGAATCAGGAGTCAATATTCTCCAGGTAAGCTGGATATGGTGAAGGACTAAGGACCTCCAGGTCAAGCCATCTTGGGCCTCGGCCTGTGACAGAGCCTGTCCTAGGAGCCTGATACCCACCGTCCTATCACCTGTATCTCTATTTCTGCTCCTAGGAGAGTGTTGAGGATCCTTGTAAATCCTGTGTGATTCAGGAAATCTGGGAAGCCTGCTTTTGTGCCAGGCACTCTCGCTGCTCTACAAGGTCCTCCCCAGCAGGCTCAGTGACCATCAATAGGACATGCTGCATTCCCAAGCAGCACTGCCTGCTTCCTCCTCTTCTGTCCTCCCTGCCTGGCTCAGTGTCCTGCTCCTGTCACCACTGACCCTGAACATGTGCCTGCTCAGTCCTGCATACTGGGTGAATGCAGAAGCCATAGCCTTGAAGCTTGGCCTGGGATCTTAGGAGTGCAGGGCAGTTGGAAAGTGGAAGATGCAGATGGAGAGGCTGCGCCCACCTATCTGTGATCTGCTCACAGGCCACAGGCTCCTCCCAAACCTTGCAGGCTCGCATGTCTCAGATCCCCAGGCTGGTCCAGCTTGGGAAGCCCACAGGATCCCTCCATCTTTGGTAGGGTATGTGAGATGTCAGCAGTTGCAGGATTGTCCAATTCACCTGAACATTTTTCTCTTTGCATTTGGAGCTACAGTCCATCCTTGAAGCCATTTCCCATCATATTCTTCAGAAAGAAATGAGATGGGCAACCAGGGTTCTACCTCCTAGGGTGGTGGGGTGAGCAGCAGCTTAGGTCAGGGTTCCAGGGCTGAGGACACAGTAGAAATTCAACATGCATTTAGCCTGGTCAGGATCATGAGAGGCAGGCAAAAGGGAGGGCTAAACACAGAATCTGGAGCTGAACCTGATTTTGGCTGTGGCCCTGGAACCATCCTGGTAGGAGGGTGACACTTGTACCCCTCCCTTTGGCTAAGGAACTAGTGAAATAATGTTCCCCAAGGAATTGAAATTTCTCCAGAAATATCATGCTGGGAGAAGAGAAAGACTGAAGTCTGGTGTCAGCCAGAAAAGAAATTTGTCTCCTAGGAAGAAATTTTATACCGTTCTGACAACTGTCAGACCACCTTACATGAGAGACTGACACCCAGACAAGGAGGCCTCCGTGATGAGCAGGACAACACCTTCACCAGGACTGTTTAGTCTGTGCATACCTCTAGCCCTCTATTTTAGCCTACAGCTCATGCTATCACCACAAAGATGGACTTGGAGGTCAGTGGATTTCTTTATTTGTTCCTCGCCCTAACGTAGCCACACTGAATAAATCTCCGTTCTCTGCTCTTCACTATTACTTGTTTAGGTCATTGGCATATTGAGTACCAGTGGCCAAGTCTAGCTGGGTAAGGCTACCAGAGCCCAGGCTTGCACACTACCAACTTTGATAAGACCTCCATTCCTTATGACTCGCGTGTGCTCTGATAACAAGCCCTACCTTGTTCCCTTCCTAGTTTCCTCTTCCATAAAAATGACACCTGCCTCTCAGGACCAAGAAAGAGACCGTGTGTACCCAGGGAGGCCTGGCATGAGTGCAGGCTCAGAGTCCTCTGCCCTGGTGCATCACCTACCCTGTGCCACCATCCCAGCTGGAACCTCAAGATGCCAGGTGAGGATGGAGAGGTGGGAGAAGATGAGGCTGACAGATGAGTTCTGACACCCACCGGAAGTGGTTCTTGTGGTTGGAGAACAAGCTGTCTTTGGCTTTTCTCTCCAGGGTCTCTTAATACCCATTAAAGAGAACATTTCCTCCAACAGTGCCAAGTGTCTGCTCATTGCTGATCTGATCTGCCAGGAGTGTCATAGCCTTCATTTTCCCTCCTCCCCTCCCT
>PVHP010028190.1:0-23229 GCA_004024765.1 Zapus hudsonius | reverse complement strand
GCCTGTCTGGCTTTATAAGGGTGCCTGGGAATTGAGCCTTGGATGACAAGCTTTGCAAACAAGTTTCCTTTTACTGCTGAGCCATCTCTCTAACCCCTCTTTTTCATTCTTAATGAAATAGAGTTGAGAGGAAAAAAATATGTATTTCCCTAGAGTACCTTGCAAGATGATGCACATGCAAAATTTCCCGGTCTTGTGCCTTAACCCAGACTTAAAGCTATAAATCTTGATGATCAGGCTGCACAGGTTTTGAGCTTCTGAGTCTAGTAGCTAAGAAAGGAATATGGGGAAGGGAGAGAAAATAAATTTGAAGTCTGTGTTTTACAAATGCTTGATACAGTCATAAGAACTCCATGAAGTCGATATCACAAGCCTACTTTTCTACTCAAATAAACACCAATTGTGAAAGACTTAATAATTCACTCTTAAACTTCAGTTTACTTTGTGAGAATGCTTCCCCACACACACACACCAGAATATATTTACAAGTCAGTCATTATACATTGGGGATTGGATTCTTGTTTTCTTGTTGTTCTTTTAATTTCCGCAATCACAAATGCACTTTAAGTCAGTTAAACTCCTTGTGAGGTGCACATTCAGACATTCCTATCTCTTTTTTAATAAAGAAGATCTGAGGAGCCTGTGATGTGGCTTCTGTTTTTGGAAATGAGTAACAAGTGTTGCCCTACAGGACATTTAAGTTACCTTTCTACTGTGAAGAATTCTGGGGTACATCCTGTCACCATTGACCCTGCTTTCTCCTCCTCAGCTCCTGGGACAACCATATTCTTTTGCTAATCACTTTCCTACAAATCATTGCAATCTCACATCTGCAACATACAATGTCAGGTCACTTGTGAGAAAGAGCCCATTCAGATGAATTACCAAGATTATCTTTTGCTGAAATTGTTAACATGATTGATTTAATTCATTATGTAAGTTTGAGATAATTATTTTTATTGGTAAATGGGATTTGTCCAACAAGTCACACCATCAGTCTCTGACTTGGAGAGAAATTTCCTGAAAGACAATGGTCGGTGCTATGTTCTAACACCTGCGGGTTTCAACATCTAATCCTATAGCCAAGAGTCACAGACAGAAGCCAAGAAACAATTCTATCAAACAGAAAGGTGATTTTCAGATTTGAGGACACATTCAGCTATTATGTTGAAGCTTCATACATTAAAACAGGAGGCCCTCCATCTGATTCAGCAGGTGGGCCTGAGCATTTACATTTCCAGCAAATTTCCACATAATGATAATGTGGCTAGTCATGAACACTACTCTGAGAAATATTTTCTTAAAGTAAAGTTTGGCTTAGAGTTCAGGCTTTAACAAAATTGATACTACCTTCATTTTGAAATCCCTTATATTGAGAGACTCAAGTAAGTTTCTCCAATACTATGAGACATAGGTTCAACAACCTATGTCGTAAGAACGAAGATAGAATAAATGAAGGCTGGACAGATGACTCAGCAGTTAAGGTGCTTGCTTGAAAATCCTGACAAGACAGCCAGGGTTTGACTCCCCAGTGTCAACATGCATATATATTTGTCAAAGAATTGTATTTCCAAGCTGGGCGTGGTGGCGCACACCTTTAATCCTAGCACTCAGGAGGTAGAGGTAGGAGGATCACCATGAATTCAATGCCACCCTGAGACTACATAGTGAATTCCAGGTCAGCCTGGACTAGAGTGAAACCCTACCTCGAAAAACCCAAAAACAAAAAAAGAAAAAAAAAAGGAATTGTATTTCCAATATTTAAATATTCATCTCCACATCATGGATCGTCTATGCAGTAATTCAAAAATTGACTTACAACCTGCACAAAGATTTTATACCTTTCTTTATGTCTGTTTTATACCTTTTTAATTCTTTTTTAAATTTTTATTATCTTATGTATTGCCAGTAATTAGATACATTGTGTGAGGAAGTCTTTTGTTAATCACTCTCCTGTTCTCTGTGAGCAGATCTTTCCCAGTAGAAGCAATACATCTGATCCCTTTGCAAGCATTTGTAAAGCCCCACATAAGAACTTTGAGAGAGACATTCTGGGAATGTCAAAGGGCCCAGGCAGAGCTAGAAGGATTCACAGATGGTTTTCAAAGTGGCAGAGGAGGATTTATGATTGTTTCAATTGGATGTTCTCCATAAACTCACCTGTTTTGAATACTCGTGGCAATTTTCCAGATAGAGCCTTGTTGGAGGAGGTGTGTTGTCAGGGAAAGATTTGGGGTGTTTTAGCCAACTCCTCATTGTCAGAGCTCAGCTCACTTTCTTCCCCACTTATGGTGTCAGAAGTAATGTTCACCCTCTGCTTGTGACCTGCTTTCCTGTGCCATCATGAAGCTTCCCTTCAAGACGGTTAACCAAAATAAACCATTTCCTCCAATCAACTGCTTCTTCTGGAATTTTTGTTCCAGTGGCACAAAGGTAAAGATTACAAGGGGTATATTTTTGAGAAGTTTTTCTTTGGTGCGACTGAAACATGCAAAACCCAAAACGTAGTGGAAGAAAAGGATTACAACTGGCCAGGAGAGAGGACAAAAGTCTGATATAATGGATTATATGACCTCATTTCTTCTTGAATAAGTTAAAACTATTTTAAAGTGAAAAACAGATGGTTGAGACCAGTTGTGTAACTTTGCTTTATAGGATTCAAATAAAATATTATTATATATGTTATTTTCCTAAAAAATTAATTGGAAAGCAAAAATCTCACTATCTGCTCCTTTTAGCATTTCATGAATGCTTAAATTAATGTCCTATGATGACAGAAAAGTTATTTCAAATAAAGAGTTTGCCAGTTATTTCATTTTGGAAGATGTAATTGTGTGATTTTCCTACTTTTACATTTTTGATGGTTACTGAAACATTTTCTCTCAATTAATCAAACTGCAACATTATCAAAATTTTCACATACAAAATGGAAAATTTCCACACATCTCAATAACTATTTTGGACACTTGCAGTTAAGCACATTAGATTGCTTATTAGTGGAGAGTTGTGGAATGAGCCTCAATTAGTGAATTAGACTGTATTCATTACACTTCACCAAATGCTCATTAACAGATTGTTTGATTTTTTTTTCCTTCCCAAGCTAAGGGGGTGGGGGAAGGGTACTGGGGAGCTAGCCTGCCTTAGCAGCAATATGGAAATGAGATCACATGGTATTGATTTTGCTTACAGCTGCCTGGATTAAAGACAGTTTATAGTTTTTATTAGTAAGATATTGTGTAAAACTTAGTTTCTAAGAATTTTTTAGAAATTCTTAGAAATTTTTCCATGCCGGGATCATTTGGCATATGAACTTTGTGATCTAGAGATCTTCTATTTAAAAAAAAAAAAAAAAAACCAAATAGATCTAAAGGAAGTCAGACCTATTTGTCTGAGCACAGAAATTATTTGTTGTCAATTTTAGTTCTAGGACACTGAGGTGGTCCCAGCAAGCCTGTCTATAAGAGGTATTGCCACCTCGGATGCTTCTGTCCAAACTTTCTCAAATTTCTTCTTTTCAAAGTTTTGTAACTTCCCCCTCTGTTGGTGGTGCTGATTAGAGAATAGACTGGATGTAAACGATGATTCATGACATACCACCAGCAGTATATTTTTTATATTTATATATACAAATCATATCTTTAGTTTCTTCTTGTAAACTCAGTCATTCTTGCTTCATGGAAAATCTCTCCTTATTCTCCTCCAGTGAGTCCTGTTATCCATACCTTTTCTCTTTGAAGATAAAACATATTTTAAATCTAGTTTTAAATATTTTGTAGTTTGCTTCTTTGTTAAAAGAGACCATAGAGTTCCCTGTGACATTCTTCTCCTTTCCTCTCTATCCCTCAGTAAAGGGATGGTCTGTCACATGTCATATACAGGAAGCATAAAATAAACTCATACTAATAACCCCCCCAAATAATCATTATGATGGCAGGAGTATGTTGTGTTAACCACCTGCCAAATCCTAGGTCAATATTTTATATGAATAATCTCATACCATTTTCACAGGGCTACCAATTAACTCCTCTCTTATTAATAAAGGAAGTAGGGCAAGTGAAAATTTCAATAACTGGCCAATCAACTCCAGAGCTCAACCTCTGTAATTCTTTACTCCCATAATGGCTCAAACCAACATAAATTAATTTTCTACCAAAACAAGATCTTCTTCATCAAAATTCATCTCCACTTACCCGAACACTCATGTTTACTGCAGCACTATTCACAGCAGCCAAGTCATGAAATCAGTCAGGAGAAAGAAGTGCAGCCTTAAAGAACAAATCAACATGTCTTTTCAGGGAAACAGACTTTCCGGATGGGAAATAAGTCAGGCTTAGAATGGCAAGTATTGTGTGTGTCACTGATGTTAAATGTCGGTGGTGGTGATCATGAAAGTAGAAGGGAGATCACTATGGAAAAGGAATGGAGTTAGAGTGGAGGGAGAAAAATAAAGTGTAAAAGGAATAAATATGAGCCACGTACAGAATACGCTTGTCTGAACCCCTAGGACTAGGAAAATATCAAAATTCAGCCACTACTTTATACAACTGCTATATTCTAACAAAAATATCAAAACCTAATGTCAACTGATAACATGAAGGTGACATTCAGGTCTCTTTTTCTCATGTTCCAATTACTCTAACATCATGTCAGTAACATTTCTATTTCCTGGGTGTTTTTAATTAGTATATTATCATTAAAGAAGCTTCACTGATGTCTCCAAACCTTACAAATAACATAAAACACATAAAACAAAATGCTTAAAGGATACCCAATGGGAGATGTTCTTTTTTCTCTCTTAATCATGACCCTGAACATTTAGAGTAGCAACTTTCAATGCAGTAAGTTTATTATGCATTTTCCTAATAGCATGTTTCCCCTCACTTAACTTAGTCCCTATAATGTTGAAATTATTGGTAATCATTCAACTTTCAAAAACTGCAATAAAATCGTGTTGACTAGAACTGATTTCAAGAAATTTGCAATTTTTAGGGCTGTTTTCAAGAACTCTCTTGTCTTCTCTTTATTTCACCATGTGAATAAAGCACATACTTGAGGGAGGATTTTGAGTCTGGAAATTCCATTTTGAACTATCATTAATTAAATTGCCTTAATCCTACAGATGATATCAGCTGGGCATGAAGCTATTTCCTATGAAATTCATAAGCCTGTTATTTAAATGGCATGCCTCTTTATTATTTATATATTTAAATCTAATTTATTACCTGGATGCATCTCTGTGGCCTCAGGGTATGGGTATATTTAATTAAGCAGCCCATTCTGAGTATTATCACACCCACACAAACAGAGAAAATGAGGACATAAGAAAGTACACACACAAACCTAGGTACCCTCAAAATCCAGCATTGGTTTTCAGAAAGACACATGATAAGGGCTCTCTAATTAGAAGTCTGAGAACGTTTAATTTTTAGATTATTTTAGATTAGCAAAGGGAGTTACATGTGACATTTCACTAAGTGATAGGTTGTGCATATGCACACTGATCATTCTTTTCTTCATATTAGAATTTCTACAGAAAAAAATATGTTCTGAATGATCCCTGACATTTGTTTCCTTACAGAGTCGTCCTCACTTCTAAGCAAAATAACCTGCTGAAACATTGGAAAGAGACAAGCAACCTTCAATTTGAAAAAGACACATCCTTTTTTGTAAGTGTATGAAAAATTATGTTAGTGATAGTCATCATTATAGTGGTCATGGAGGATGGTAGAAAAAATCATATTCTGAGAAACTTGGGTTTCATTGAAAATTAATAATCACATCTTCTCCATCACTTCTATCACTATTTTTATTGTGACATCAATATCACACAGAGTTTAAAAATACTAGAATGCTTATGGCCTTCCCAGGTATCAATGTTAAATGTTATACTTTTGTTATGTTTTCTTATGTCTGAGATGCTATACTGTGAGTTTACAGCTACATCTGTGGTAGAAAACAACACCAAGAATCACCACTGCAGAATCGTTGAGCTGTCTTGATTTCCTTTTGGCTAGCCTGTTTCATTTTGACCCTGGAAATATGTTAGGATTTCCTCATGTGTCTTTAATAGATTCACTATGAAATAAGTGATCTTACAGTTGACAATCATCTCAGGATAATATCAAACCATATATATATATATATATATATATATATATATATATATATATATATATATATATACATTCATCACCAAACTCTGACCCATTGTGGTCCTCCACAGTTTGCTCTTTTAGGAGAATTAGGGGTGAAATGGAATGAATATATGTTGAAACATGTAGCTTTACATTTGATTCCCTTTTTCGTTATGCCAGGAACAGTAAAAATAAAGTGCCAATAGAATGAAGAAAAAAGAAAAAGAAGAAACAAAAGAACGTCTGTTTCATGTCATCATAAGGTCATTTGAAGTGTGACATTCTTTTCCTGAGCTTTCAACACCTCAGAAATCCTTCTGATGAAATACTGTATCCACTTGCCAATCCTGTGGCAGGAAAACACTATTACATAGCTCATCACACCCTATCGTGTCAGCTGTGAAACATTATGATTTATGTGTATATTCAACATTCATTTGGGGAGCCAAACTGACTTCGCTCTTAATTTGTTGTGATGGAAATGATTTCTACTTAATTCTCTGTCATCATCAACTCTTAATTCTGTCTAATAATGCCATGTTTGCACAAAGCTTTTGCCACACCTTGCTTTTCTGAAAAAAAAAAATCCTTATTAGTGTCCTTAATGACCCACTGACTTTGCTGTTTTGTGGTGGTATGGACTTTCACACGATGCTGTGTACAGCATGGCTCATAAAGCCTAATGAGGATAAGTTCATTAAATTAATCCCAATAATTAACACACTTGCTGCCTGCTTCTCTGATGTCTATTTTGTGACACAAAGTTGGCAAATGTTTTCAACTTTGGAAGTGAAGGGGAAGCCAAAAAGCCTTTCTTAGAAATTAAAAGTGTCTTTATTTGAATTTTGACAAAAATTACACAGTGAGCTATGTCTTGAGAAAGAGGCACAGAAACAGTGATCATATAAAATAACACAAAATGTTGACCAAATGAGAGAGGGTTCCAGGTGATAAATTTTACCACATAGGAAGTTCCTGGAAGGAAAAGCAGAGAAATGACCTTGCTATCATATCAGTAATTTAGTTTTTCTGAAGGATGACTTTACCTGACTATGCCCCATGACCACTTTGTACTGCTGGCACAGGCATTTTCTAAAATAGGTCCATTTACCCAAGGCATTTGTGATATTGCTGAAGTATATGCTAACAAGCCCTTAGTGGTCCATGTACTCATAACTTAAGGACAAAACTGAACCCTTACATGACTAAAATTTTCTGAAAATTCCTGTGATACAGAACATGTTTTGGGTATATAATAATAGTCAGCCATATTGGTTGGATAAGTCAGAGGTAAATCAATATTTTTTAAACATGAATGACTACTACTATACCCTTTTAGTAAATATTTTTCCAAAATTTTCTTCATATAACCTACTTGTATCTATTGATCATCTACCTATCTCTCTATGTATACTCTACCACCTGTCCATCCATTAATCCATGCATCTCTCTCTTTTATCTGTTTTATCATTTCCCCAGCAGGATGGTAACTAAATTCATAACCAGCTAAAGGGTTAAAGTGTTCAAGTCTTTCCTGAGTGGATTTTCCCTCAAGCATTTTCCTTCAGCTCTTGTAGTTCAAACTGTAATTTTGTTTGTCGTCAAATTTCTCGAGCATCTCGTTCTATCCATCTAGTGATTTATTTTTATTGTTTTCCTTTCCTGAACCAAGCAGGGATATGTATCAGATATGCTCATATCAAGAATTACTTAGGGGGCTTTTTTACTCAATGAATAAGACTATGATACAAATAAATGAAAATATCAAGTGATTGAGCTTCTCAAAATAAATATTTTGATGATAATGTCATATTTACTGTAACCCTTTCTTCTGCAAAGATAAAGTTATTGCTTTTGTTTACTAATTTGCATTTTGAAATCTGGCTTTGTATGACTATTTTTCATTCAAAAATTTCCCTGAGGTCTTTATCTGTAGGTTTGTCAGCCAATTTTGTACAAAAATTAATATAGGTTTGTATTTAGTGATATAGATTTTGTACCCCAAGAGAGCTGTAAGCTTGAATTCTGACTTCTAGATGACATGAATTCAACTCAAAGTTCCTCATATTTTTCAACAATAAACCAAAATGTTGAGAATATGCTGAGTTGTGAAGTTATGATTATAATATTGGCATAAAAGTACTCAACCAATTGTAGTCAGGTTTGTGGCTGAGGAGATAGTTTAGTCAGTTAAATACTTGCTGCACACGTGTGATCACTTGAATTTGATCCCCAGACCCATCTCAAAATGCAAGGTGTGGTAATGCATCCTTGTAATACAGTTCTGGGGAAGAAGCAACTGTCAAATACCTGAACTTTACTGTCCAACAAATCTAGACTAATTAGTGTGCACCAGATCAATGAGAAGCCCTGTCTCAAAAAAAAAAAAAGGAAAAAAGAAAAAGAAAAAGAAAAAAGAAAAAGAAAAGAAAAGAAAAAGAGAATGGGTAGAAAGTACTTGAGAAGAATGACACCTGAGGACATTCTCTGGTCTCCACATGTACACACATGCACATATATGCATGCACACTCATACACACAATCACACACATACACACAAAATGAGAGCTATTTTTAATAAGAGAGTAACAAATAATGAAATGTTCTTAATTTTTTTTCTATTTCAAATGTCTGTGGATACACATGACTCTGCAACATCCATAGTTTAAGGCATGTTGTGGTCAACTTTCTAGTTGCTGCGCAGAAAGAACCGAAACAAAAGTGCTTGTGGAGGAAAGGGTTTATTTGGCTTATGGACCTGAGGGGAGACATCCTGGCAGGGAAAATGATGGTATGAGCAGAGGGGTGGACATCACCTCTGCCACAGCACTGGAAATAGCAGCAGGAAGGTGTTCCAAATACTGGCAATGGGGAAGCTGACTTATAACCCCCATAATCCCACTGCCAACAACACAGCTCCATCGAAGTTATAAAATCCAAATTTCCATCTTCTGAGTATCTATATATCAGTACACATTCATTTGTTTGTGGGGGACACCTGGATCAAACCATGACAAGGCAGGAGGGAAAAGACATCCACAGACCATAACTAATGATGCTCATATCTTATTTTCAGACTGAGGAGGAATACATCAGTGTATCCTGGAGATATTATTGTCTCCTTAGAACTTTATCAAGCACAACGTAGACAAAAGCTTGAAATTTGTTGAACTGTAAGATTTAAAAAGACTAATTCTAAAAGCAATAAATTTGGTTATGAAATATGGACCATGCCAAACAAAAAAGGGGGCAGTACAGGTATGTCAAGCATGGAGGGGCCTTAATGTCCTTGTGACCTGGGCTAATATAACATATCTTCACTTGAAACTCCATAACCTTAGGCAAGCTATCAGACACCTGAAATCCCTAAGTATCATTTCTAGGACATCATATTTAAATCTACCTATTCCATTAAACTATTTGAAAGCAGGAAATAAAAGCCTCTCAAAGTAGAAGAATTTTTATTTGGTAAACCAGATTTATAAGATATTGTTGATTGAAAATTGAAGCAATGAATCCTACAAGTTTTGAAACTAAAGAGTTGAGCAGACTATTTCCAAATACCTTACCTACTCTTATTCTTACAAAGTTCCTTAAGTTAGCCGAGTCATTCTCAATTGAGAGAAATTTTGTCACAGAAAATGTTTTACTATGTCTGGAGAGACTCTTGAATATCCCACTGCTGATGCTATTGTGGATATAATATCATGTATCTGTGATTAATTTTATTGTGTCACTTGACTGGGTTAGGCACCCCTAGATTAAATAATATTTTTGCACATATCCATGGACGTGTTCTTGAATAAGATTATCATTTGAATCTGTGTGTTCAGCCAAGTTAAACACCCTGTGCATTGCTGTGGATACCTTACAACCATAAGGAAGAGAATAAATAGTTTGAGGAGGAAGAAATCACTTGTTTGGTCAACTTTAACCTGAGACATTGATTGGTCTTCTCCTCTCCCTTGACTTGGATTTATACCATTGGCATGCCTGGTTCTCAGGCCATCTAACACAGCCTACAATGATAACACCAGGTTTCCTACAACTTCAGCTGACAGAAAATAGAGTATGGAATTTCTCAGCTATCATAATAATGCAAGTCAATTTTGTCAAGTGTGTGTGTATGTGTGTGTGTGTGTGTGTGTGTGAGAGAGAGAGAGAGAGAGAGAGAGAGAGATTTTACTCTTACAAAGTTTGTAGGCAGATACTACCACCTAAAGTAAGAAGGATAAAGAAAAAATAATCTGGGTAAAGAGCTTTTGGAATAAAGAAAATGGCATGTGAACAATGGCACACAAACTAAATGAACAAAAAATGCAGCCTGACAAGATACTGATACTCTAAGAAGGCAGCGATGTGTCAGTCAGTTCTTTTTAATGGGACTGAAAATATATAAAAGAAAGCAAATTCTCAAAGAACCCAAATTTTAGTTTAATTTTGAAAGAATTATAGCAGGAATGGGAAAAGCAGAGTCCATGGCATAAGATTGTGTCGTAGGAAAAATCCTGATATTTTCATGAAGGCTGGAATAAAGAAAATGGGAAAGGCCAGAGCAGCCAAGGGGTAAAGCAAATAAATCTTGGAAAGTATATGGAGAAACTCTTAGCATGTATAAGAGGAACTTAAATAGGAGATAAATAACATTAAAACAAATTGTGTTGAATACTTGTATTTTCTTAAAATGCCCAAGGAGTTGGACTTGAACCAGATTACTACAAAATTTTTGTAATATGCTTAGATATTACTGTTAAATTTCTAATCATCACTATGACTTTGCATCCAAATTCTACGTTTGTTTGACAGCTTTCTACAGGCCTGGATGACAAACATATTTGAGACGCACCAGGCCTTCATTCACAGATGGTCAGCGAGATGAGGGGTGACCATAGAAAAGATAAAATAAGCTGTTGTATCTATACTGCTGGCAACAAAAGACAACATTGATTAAATTCTTGAGGTTGAACAGAATATTAACAAAGCTTCTCTGTCTCATTTGGAGAGAATAGAATTAATTCACCAAGGAGAGGGTAGCTATAGGCAAGATTCCATGGACAAAGAGAGACAAAATGCAGATCGTGGTTTGAAAAAATTAACTGGTGAATGGGATGTTAACCTCCAACTGGGGAAGTAATCGTATTATAATGGTGATGGAGAAAAACCATCAGCCAAAGAAATGAACCTGAACTGAAATGTTTCTAATGATAAGTAACTTTGGTTACCTTTCTAGTTTGTACATGCTTCATTTTGCACACCACTGCCCCATGCTCTATGACCTCAGTTAGAGACTAGCCACGTGAATTCCCCAAGTCATGTTTTTGCTACAAAATAAAGCTTTGTGCACAATTTACTGTAAGATGGGCAAGCTAGGAATCTGCTACAGCAACAGATTTTCTACCTTCCATGATGGTTTCACACCCTAAGTATCGTACTTTTCAAGTTGAGGGCCAACAAGAACAATTTTGATATGCCTGGCATGTGTTGCCTAGCTTACTGCAGCTGTTTTCAAAATCCTGAGCGAGTGAAAGACAATCTGTGTTAATAAATTTGAGAGAAAAGGAAGCTTCTGAAACTAAGTGAGCTGACAAAGCTTCTTGGCACTGTGCTTCAGCTACTCCATCAAAATAGCCATAATGCTAAATAGCTTGCCAGTAATGAACAGGCTTGAAGGTCATTGGCAGTGGACCCCTCCTTCATAATCACCAAGTTGGGCACACAAAGGACCTGAAAGTGCAGGACTTTAATCATTAGCCTGAATGATGGAATCTGAGTCTTGGCTCTTGTCCTGGGTGGAGATCTGATCCCCTAACTGGCCAATAGGAAGTTTCCTGGTGAAGAACAAACACATTCTATTGTTCTCTCATTTTACGTTTATCTAAGATAGGTCTGTCAACTAATAGACAGTGTCGTAGTCAGTCACACACTGCTGGGATGAATCTTAAAACCAGGCACAGTTTGGAGGAGGAAAGTATTTATTGAAAGTACAGATTGAGCGAAAGTTCCATAACAGTGAAAGAGGCTGGCCCTCTTTCACTAGTCCAAGCAGAGAGAAAAGCCCATGACCTAGAACACACACACAGAACAGGGAACAGGCAGGAGGAGGACAAAGAGAGAATTCTTTCCCCTTTTTATAGCCCTAGGGTGGGGTCTGGTAATTCTATCCTAGACTTAATAGCTTCCTAAGTCTCTAGAATTTCCTTCCTGCACTCCCTACACAGGAAAAGATGTTTACTTCTAGCCTCTTTGAGCTTCCTTACATCCTGCCCCCTACTGAGAGGCTGCCTTCCTGTGAACATCCTCAGAGACCCACAAGAGATTACTTGCAAGGTCAAGTTGACATCAAAACTTAACCATCACAGACAGGAAAACATCCCACAGGAAAACTGTATGTTCCCGAGATGCTGAAAAATAGAATGAAGGCTACTCAAACATATAGGGAATCACAAAGGTCCCCTTGACCATAGTCCTCTCTATCTCCTATAAACTGGCTCATGGGATTCCTGAGGTGTGAAAATGTGTTTTTGCCTGAAGACAAACTCTTACACTGCTTTTCAAGTGGCGGCATTGTTTTATATTATCAGGAGCCAAATACGAAAATTACAGTTGTCTCATCCTCGCTAGTCCATGGTGCTCAATGTTTGATTGGTTTGCTTCTTTTATAGCTATAGTAATGGTCTGACCACAGTACTATCAAATTTTAAATTTGTATTGACTTAATGGATAATGATGGTGGAAATATTATATGCCTGTTTTCACCTAGGCATATTCTTAGTTTAAATGTTTATTGAAGTTGTTTTAACCATTTTTTGTATTATCGTAGTGAATTTTATGATGGGAACTCCCTCTCTTATTTAGTCATTCTCTGACTTTTAACTGAAAGGTTGAGCACTTTATTTTGTTTTGCTAGTGTATTATTTAATTTTTCTTAAATTGGGAACTCTATGTAAAAATCATGCGATGGTCCCTTTACCCTCATGTAATTACTTTATATTCCCTCTTCCTCAACCACAATTCACTGTTGCATGAAGGACCCTCCTCGGTGGGTTGCTGGCATTCACCATGGGATAATGAATGCAACAGTCTTTGTTGTGCCAGGGAGCAATGTATCAGGATCCTTCTTCCCACCTTGTGGCTCTTACAATCTTTCAGTCTTTCTACTGATATGTTCCCTGAGCCTTGGTGGGTATAAGTCCAATTTAGTTTTGAGTTCTAGACAACCTCCAGATTTCTGCTTTGATGAATTTTGAGTGTTCTCAGTGTCTATGGCCATCAACCTGGAGCAGTTTGACAGAATACAGTGAGAGCAATACTCATGTTTAAATGACCACTTCCTTTGTGATGTCTCCTAAGTCTACACAAAATATTTTAGAGGTGGCTCCTTTCATTCTAGGCATCTAGCTATCTTTTATTGGTCTAATGGTGGATCTTGGTTCTCCCTGGTTTTTGCTGCCATCTGTTAAAATAATTAATAATAATAATAATAATAATAATAATAATAATAAAACAGATTATCCAGCTAAGAGTGACAGCTTTTTGGCCAAAGACTAATAGGAACTTCTCTCTGCAGTGCAGAACCATCTTAAACATAGAATTATGACTTGGTTCTCAATACTAGGTATGAGTCCTATTGCACCAAACAGGCCTCTTATCCAATCAGAGCCATTGATTAGCTGCATAGGCTGTGTGCCATTATTGCATAAATCTGTACATCTTGTCGGGCTTATAGATTTCATGGATTGCGGGTGTGAATGTTCTGTGGCATTATGGGTTTATCTTTTTGAAATTAGGGCTCAGTTGAAAGAAAAAATATTTGGGACTTTGAGACTTGAGCTTCATGCATTGCATTTTACATAATGTATACTAATTAGTTTGTTGAGGCCAGGGGTGGACTGTCATGGTTTGATCCAGGTGTTCTGAATGCTCTATCCCCAGCTGATGGCAGTTTGGGTGTTAGAAACTTGTTGGAGCTGTGTTATTATGGGCAGGCTTATGGGTGTTATAAGCCAGCTTCCCCTTGCAGTGTTTGGCACACCTTCCTGCCATTATTTGCAGTGCTGCGGTTGAGGTGATGTCCACCCCTCTGCTCATGCCAACATTTTTCCTGTCATGATGGAGCTTCCCCTTGAGTCCACAGCCAAAATAAACCAATCCCTCCACAAGCCACTTTTGGTTGGATTCTTTTCATTAGCCATATTTTTGCTACCTGTTTCCCCAACCTTATGTTCCTCTGGCCTAGAAGTCTGGACTCCAGAAGGGGGAGTGCTTCTGCCAAGAGGCACAAAGAGCATTCCATTGAGCTGGAAGCTAAGACTCCCCTCTGGCCACTTGGGCTCCTAATGCCCTCCAGTCAACAGGGTAAGAAAGGAGTTACAGTGTTAGCAGGGTGATTGATTCAGACTACCAGGGAGAAATTGGACTCCTCATTATCTGACTTAAAAAAAAATTACAGAGTTTGCTTAGGGGTATGGTTCCATTGAAACATCATGCAAATGTAAGTGTGTTTACAAATTATTTGTTTAGCTTTCAAAGGAATAGGCTGAAGTAATACAATATATGATACATGGTCTACTTGGACACTGCTCATCAAAAGAATAGTATCTTGTTTGAGAATTTTTATATGAGATGACTAATATATTAATTTCAAAATGAAATATATAAAAGTTAAGGAGCTCTGAGATTTTGCTCATATTATACTAACTGATTAAATGAAAGTAGCTAATGAACTTGTTCATGCCATTTTCTATGACACATGAGATACACAGAGAAAGATGTAAACAAGGTATTATGTAAATAGAGAGATAAAGAAAGGAAACCACTTCTGTAACACTTTCCTAAGTTGATGCTTTCAACTTATTAAAGGCAAAGGAAAATGGAAGGAAACATATTTTGTGTTTGGAAACATATACATAAGTATGATTAATGCTTATTTATCAGATGTCATCTAACAGCAAACATTATTGAGAACAAGATATTTAGGTAACAAACAATCCTGTGGTTTCAAAAAGGTATGGTTAATGGAGAAGATGAATGAAGTTTAAATAAACAGCTGATAGTAGTCACAAAGGCGGGTTGGAATTGGCATTATTTTCTATACTTAAAGCTCTGTTTAGAGTACTTGACTCACATATTTAGGAAGCTATACATTTGTTTTTATTACTTAGTAATGCTTAAATGTCTCTTGCCTGCCAGGCACTGCACTCATTATGGAAGATTCGTAGAAACAAAGTCTCGCCCTCACAGAATTTATTACACTTATGCTGTAAATATTAAAGAACACTCTAGTTTTTGATTTAGAGCAAAAGGATATAAATGACTGTGACTCAACTCTCTTTAATATTTTCTTCTTTATACCTGCAGCAAGTAAAAAGTGATTTCTCCTCATTAGTCACCATAAATTACTCAATGAAAATTAATTAGCTTTGATATATTATTCTAGGAAAGTATTCAAAATTCTCTTGGAGCATCTCATGAAGCATAATACTCTGGGGGTGGGGATGACTCAGTGGGTAAAGTGTTTGCTGTACAAGCATGATGAGCCAAGCTCAGTCTCCCAGCACCCATGTAAAGTGCAGGGCACGGTCATCTGAATTTGAAATACTAGGACTGTGGAGGCAGATCCTGGCGGAGCCTCAGGGCTTGCTGAATCGCTTGTCTAGGAGAGTCTGTGAGCTCTGGGCTCAATGAGAGGCCTTGTCTCAAAATAAGATGGAGAGTTATAAAAAAAGACACCCAATTTAACCCCTGACCTGCACTTAGGCACCCTCATGCTTATGAACATGCATGCATACCCATGTTTATCATGTAAAATACACAGGCAAGAAAACATGACCCTCTTATGAATGGATACCTGAAGCTTATACCGATGTGTTGCTCATTTGCACTAAAAGTAAACATTCGAGCCTGTACACTTACATTATTACATATGGCATTTTTTTGCATGAATGTTTCATATTCTTAACCTCTTACACTTTATTAAATTCAGTGAAACTGATACAAGTTCATTCTAAAATGTAGAAGGCTTTGACATATCTTTAAAATATCTTTGTCACTGTGAATATTGGCATGTTCATCCTTGTTTTCCCTATTTAATTTGTGTATGCAAAAAACCGAGAGTCTGCTATATTTTCAAGTACTTTATATGCATCAGTTAATTTCCATCTAATTAACTGCATGATCACAGTAACAGTCGAACACTTTCCCTTTAAGCATAGAAAGTTATTCAAAAATCCCTCCCATCTTCTTTAACTAAAGAGTTGTTATGGAAGGCAATGCAGTCCTTCTGTGATTAGTAAGATAATCTGTAATTCTCCAGCCTTCTCCCTCTGAGACATGTTGAATGAGTCAATGAAATAAAGAGACTTACTATGGCATGGGGATTCTTCTTTATTTTTATGATGGTATATGATATTATCATGTCTCTACTACTAACTTTACACAACTGTTATTTGAAAGTTAATCTGAAGTTTACTATTCATATATACAGTGTACCAGTCAGTCATCAACAGATTGATGATTCATCGCAATGTGTATCCAGTATCTAGATGAAGGGATATTAGTAGCTCTGCATAAGATTGTTTTCAGGCTACCGTCCATCACTTTACACATCCTCAGAGTGGGCATTTTCTGATTTACCATAGAATAGACTAGTTTTGTTGCTTTTGACCTTATAATTGATGTAGATAGTCTCTATTTCTTTAGAATTATGTTTCCAAGATTCATCCTTATTGTTGTATAATTGTGGAATATTTATACTTAGGTTTCATTCAACAGGGAGTGTGTACATACATACACACATGTGTATAAATACAAAGTATATACTTTGAATTAGATGTTTTGTGTGTATGTTTGTCATATATATGACATATATATGTCCAGTTGACAGTTGATGGACACTTTGGTAAGTTCCCACACTTAGCAGCCATGTACATTGCTATGAAATTTATGATGCACATTTTTAATGAGAGTATCTGTACATTTTCAATTGGGTGTATGAGAATGAGAAAATGTCTATGTCACAACGTGAACATATGCTTAGTCTTAGTAAATATTGCAAATCACTTCCTTCCAAGTCAATTTCTGTTGTGTGAAAAATAAAATGATTTCCCAGGCCTTTCTTCCTGTTTTGAATATAATGACTTTTAAAAGCGTCTACCCCTTGATTGTATAGAATACATTTCCTGGTAGACCAAGTTCATAACTTTAGACTTTCATAAAGTTTCAGTCTCTCTGAATCCCATACCAATGAGCATTTTCTTACATAGCTTTGATTTCACATACACATAAGGAATCTTCCCTCTCTCCTCAAAAGGAAGTGTATTTGTAAAACATTGTATGGCTAAGACTGGAAAAAAAAATTGTGTGTTATGTTCCCCTGCTTAGTTTTAAAATGATACTCACTTATTTACCAGAAACCTTTGCACCTTTATTTTTTGCTACTAGGCAGTCTCTAAGCCTGAGAAGAAGTACATTTGCAGGCTTGCTGTATCCCTGCAGAATAGGGGGAAACTCTGTAAGTACCAGCTATTTGATTTTTCTTGCAATTGAGCTTGAAAACAAGCAGTGAGGGGCAGCAGGTTGGAAATCCCTTTTTATCATGTGCAAAGAAGGGGTATATCTCAGAAGGTAAGCTTAAAAATCGTGCTAAATAAATTTTAAAGCAGTAAAATGAGAACACAATATATTGTAATTCATGTCATTTTTAATTCCACTTCCTTCTGTTTATAAAGTTTAGAAGCAAACATGGGTATAATTCTATAGTGATAATATTTATAAACTAAATAAAATGGTAAAACTTAGAGATAGGATAAAGTTGTTTAGCATACATTTTGGAAGAGTATGGTGTTTATCAAAACCATTCTGAGGCCATAGATAATTTAAGAATCTGTATCATGAAAATGAAATAACAAGTGTCCATGTCAAAAAAAGCCTTCAGATGAAAAGTGAAGTGCAGATGGATGTTGGAAAACAG
The DNA here is from genome assembly GCA_004024765.1 of Zapus hudsonius. Classification (NCBI taxonomy): domain Eukaryota; kingdom Metazoa; phylum Chordata; class Mammalia; order Rodentia; family Dipodidae; genus Zapus; species Zapus hudsonius. Next base: position 5,127 of record PVHP010028190.1, on the reverse strand, counting down.
TGGGCTAGGAAGATGGTGCAGTAGGTAAACTCGTGTTGCAAAAGCCTCATAACATGAGTCTGAATCCCAAGATCCCATGTAAAGGTGAATATGTAGCATAATTTTCTGTAATCCCAGCAGGCCTGTGATAACAAGGGAAACAGAGGCAGGAGAATTTCAAAGCTTACAGACCAGATAGCCTGGCCTATTCTATGGTGAACAACCCGCCTCAAATAGGGTGGAAGGTGAGGACTGATGTCCAAATTATCTTAATCTCTCTCTCTCTCTCTCTCTCTCTCTCTCTCTCTCTCTCTCTCTCTCTCTCTCTCTCTCTCTCTCTCCACACACACACACACACACACACAAATAAAATAACACACCACAAGTGGGTCATTCTTTACTCATAACTTCCAAAGCCCTATGGGGTATTGAACAGCAGTGGGCCTTGCAAGCCTGAAAACTGGCCAGCAGAACAAATGTGCCAACTGGTGCAATAGTGGCATGTCTGTTGCAGGGGAAACCAACTGCTCTCTGATCGGACTGCTCCACAGCTGTCTCAAAGGATTTCCCTATTGGAAGGATTCCCATTTTCTTTGTTCTCTCATAAAAGATTTGAGAACAACAGGAATTCAAAACTTATCAATCCCTGTGGTTGTATATATCAATGGCTTGGTCCTAGTGTATGATTCCCTTGGATATGTAAGAGTTAATACATGCATTCAATAATTGACACTGAGTGGCTTCTATTATGAAACTACTATGGATACCACATAAATATTCAAATAAAGGTTTTTGTATGAACATAGATTTTCATTTTTCTTGAATATATATCATAAAGTATTTGAAGGAGCCAAACTGAAAAGGATATGTATGGTTTACCTTAAGTGAAAGCTTGGAATGAATGGGAAGGTTAGAGAATGACAGATCAAGGGATGCCTGAGCATGGGAGAGACACTGAGTAGAAAGACACAGCAGAGAAAGGATCTCTGGAGATGATATTGTTATGAATCTTGCATGCATTATTTGTGGTAATTAGTTTCACTATGCACCCATTAAGACTCTTAGAACTGAACACAAAAATTAGATGTTAGTTTATAAAATTAAGGAAGATAGGGTTTAGTGAAACCTATTCTGAGTGCCGAGATAACTTAAGAATCAATTAATAAGTATGTAAAAGTCTTGTCAAAAACACATGGCTACAAAAAGGCAAAGACACCAAGAAGATAAATATGTCTCTTTCCAGCCAATGTTCATTCCTTTGAGAATAGAATCCTCCATTATTGATTTACCACAAGTAATGTCAAGTTAGCTACTACTAGAAAGTCCCCTTATTTGCATGGTAATGTCCAAGAGTAAAAATTGACATTACCTACCATTATATAGCACATGTCTTAATGCTGGGCATAGTTGCTCATGTCTCTAGTTTGAGTTTGCCAGAAGTTTGAGTTTGGATGCGGAGGTTGGATATCACTGTGAGTTCAAGTCCAGTCTGGGCTATAGAATGAGTTCCAGGTCAGCTTGGGTTAGAATGAGATCCTGCTTCAATATATATATATATATATATATATATATATATATATATATATATATATCAAGATAACATATCTCAATAAAAGCACTGTATCTCTAGGCCCATTGTGTAAACCAAATTGAAGGAGTTTCCAGATTGCTGTTTGTTTTCAACAGTTAATTGAATCAACAAATGCACCAGATTATTAAAATTGTTTTGGAATCAGAATTTTTAACTTTTAGAAATACTAATGGAATCGATACTATTATTCCCACTTCTTTCCCAAGCCATCTGCTTCAGATAGCAATGATGGCACTCATTCTGTAATGCTTCCCTCTGCAAGAATGTTCCATCTCTTCCCCTAGTCACTTAATCAATAAGCATGCACTGGCAATAAAGTAATAGAGATGAGGAGTCCTGCCAACACTAAGAAAGTTAATGGTCCTTTTCATCAAACGCTGGATAATCAGGAAATTATTCCTCCCCATAATTGATAATGAATATCATAATTCCTTAGAGATTTACTGAAATTAACAGGTTGAAATTTCCCTATTGTGGAGAAAACTCATTGGGAAAACTAACTGATCAAAACCACAACCTTGGATCTGAAGGTAGCAATGTTTTCTATCACAAATTGTTTAGTAGATGAACATGGAGTGTATTCCAGGCGCACATTGCTTACTGGGATATTTAAAGCCACTTAAAAATTCAGTACTTACAAATGATCCATAAATACATTAAACTCTCAAAGAACCTGAGATATTAATTGCTGGCTGGGGATTTCATCAGGCAAACAAATTATGCAGACAGAATAATGTGTGTCCTGGTTTGCTGTATTTCCCCAGGAGGTAAAACAATAAATTCCAAACTTTAAAGTCTCCAAATGTATTTATCTTCTGGAATAAGCTCTTTTCCTCCCTGTTCCACAGCAAACCCAAATGAACTGCAAAAAAATAAATCGCTTTGAAACATATTGTTTGAAACAAGAGAAAAATATCCTTACTAGAATTTGAATGTTAAGGTACAAAGATATGGAAATAAGATGAAAAAAATGGAACTTGTTTTTGAAGCTCTGCTGTGGAAAACATCGTGGGCATCTAATCTCTTATGTAAGATTTGCAGAGAGGTGTGTAAAGCACACACTAAATACAGGGTACATAGGGTGAAACTTTGGGTAGTGAAAAGAGAGGGAAAGAGAATTTGGGTAGTGTTGTAGTTACCTTTGCCTTGCTGGGATGACATGATGGCAGAGAAAACTATATGACAAGTAGCTGCTGGACATCATGTCTACCACAGCAGGTAGAAAATAGCAACAAAAGCAGGCTGAGCTCTGGCAAGGGGATGCTGGCTAATAATACATCAAATCTTTCCCTCGGGGTCACACCTCTGCCAGCAAGGCTCCATCCCCAGAATTGCCACTAACTTGGTTACCATGAGTTCAGAAGATGTTAGGGTTAGGGGAATATCTGATTCAAACAACCACAAGTAGGTTGTCTATACATCCTTGGCTCTTTGTTAATGACAAAAACTGTGATTGTAATATAATTTCCATAAGTTTCCATAATACGTTCTTGCCATAAATGGGTTAAGTATTTCACTGCAATGACAAATTCCAGTAGAGTTTAATGTATTGGCTGGTAATTTGCTAACTACTAGGTTTCTCAATGGGATCAAATATTAAACTAAGCATTGCCAGTCTGTGTCACACAAAAGGATTATTACATTAATAAAAGTAAATGTTTGGAAATTGGAAACAACTACAAAGTAGACAAAGAAGATCACTCAGACTTATCTAGATAGCATCATTAAAAGTGAATATGTCCTGTATTTTAATCCAAACTGTGCTTTGGGGCAAATCAGTATATATGTGCCATTATTTCATCTGTGAAATAAGATTAAAACACTTAGTAAGTGTTCAGTTGGTATTACATATCATTATATATTACCCATTATAAGGAATGCTATATAGGCAATGTATACAGTTACATGAAGGCAGATACTATTATTACCTTTCTGCATTATTATTGACATTGAAACAGACTCAGGAGCATTCCAGAAATCTGCTGCTGTGACATAGAGGAGATAAGATGGGCACCTGACAGGATGAAGCTGCAGCCTGTGCTCTTAGATGAATGTGTTACCCTGCAGGTCTAAGGATACAGATGAGATAATAGAGAATTCTATCTAGTAATCCTCCTGGCATGCAGTGGACTCACAATCAATCGCACAATTTAATTAACAATGGAGGTAGTCATCCATATGCATGATGTAAGATAAGTGTAAAATTGCTTTTAAGAAGAATCATTATGCTATAAAACTGGCCCTGAGAGTGTGGGGTTCCATGAATCCTCTTTTTCATCCATGTTACAAATGCTCAATAGGGATTTCTGTCCTCGATCATAGGGAACATTTGGCAATGTTCCGAAATATTCTGGTGGTCATGAGTGGAGCCTTATTATTGACCTTAAATATGCAAAAGCCAGGAATACTTCAGATTCTTCTACAATGACCCTTATGGAAAATTGTACAGCTCAATATCAGAAGCATAGATATTAAAAATCATTCATCTCTGCCTACCAGGATAAATTTGAGGTAAAGCAGGACCTTCATAAGGAAATCTTTGTCAATGTTCATGCTTCTCAGACTCATCTCCAAATTTTATGGAGCTTGGTGTGATGGTGCATGCCTTTAATCCCAGCACTCGGGAGGCAGAGGAAGGAGTTCGAGGCTACCTTGATACTACAAAGTGAATTCCAGATCAGTCTGGGCTAGAGTGAGACCCTACCTCGGAAAACCAAAAATAAATAAATAGATTAAAAAGAGCAGAACTTTAAAAACAATTATGGACATTCCATTCTATCTGTGATTCTGATTTTGAAGACCTACACAGACTTTAGAAACCTACATTTTCAAAAACTCTAGCCCTCAGCTAATTCCAGTATTTTGCCAATGAAGGTCTTCATCTATTTTCTCATTTAGAAAGTCTCCAGCTATGACTATAACTACTTTTATCTGATACTGTGGGATATGACAGGTACAGCCTTAAGAAGAAGCCAGCTTACTAATAATGGCTTTCACCTTAAACACATAGCATGCTTATGTTTGTGACTGCTTCTTCTCCTCAGCCAGCTTCTATATTAGGCTGGCACCCTGTGGCCAGGACAGAGACATATCATAAGCAAGGAAGTGTGAGATTCGGTCTGACAAGGAAGTGTTAATAACTCTGCTGAAGCTCAGAATTATCTGCTCTCCTTGTGCCCAAAAGGGGAGGGGCGGGAGGGAAACAGGTGTTAAAAGAATTCAGTGTGAAGACAAAGTCTGTAGAAAAGCCAAGACAATATGTGCTAGGGAAAGAAGGAGCAGGAAACTGGTGGAGGGAAAGGAATATGGAGTTAGGATTTAACAGAGACTATGAGAGTAAGCATCTTTAAGTGGCAAGTTTGGAGAAGGACCGCACTTCTATTGTGACAGTCAGGTGTGTACAGAGACTGCTCATACCCTTCCAGCCCCTCCCTTTGAATGGGAGGTGTCTAGTTAGAGCTACAACTTAGGTGCTAAAACTGATTGGTCAGATATGAACCAATCAGCTGTCCCTCTGACTCACGTGGGGAGGACTTAAAACTAGCTCCCCTAGAGAA